>JARFXV010000540.1:0-88599 GCA_031761425.1 Cosmopolites sordidus
TAATAATTATCAAATATGGATTCCAATGGTAAATAAATATCAATTTAATAAAAAGTATATTAAAATCTATATTTTTTTTTATTATCTCTGATTAGTTAAAATGGCAGATTGTAAAATAATACGAAATGTAGTCATTGTTCTATATGTAAAAGAAGAGAGGATACTATTAATGTATTTGCTAATGTTAATGTTTTTTTTTTATTATAATAAATGTTTTATATTTTATGAGTAATTATTTTCTAAATATGAATAATTGATAAGCAATTAAAAAATGTCATAAACTAATTTTCTATTAAATATTATAATTTTTTAAAATTTGGTGTATTTCCAATTTTTTAATATTAAACAATGTCAAAATAAACCATTTCTTTAAATTACATTACGGACTGATCAGATTTTTTTTACTTTTGAATTTTAACACAACTGGAATTGAAGCAAATAAAATGATGCAAGAGAGAGTTTCAAAATTACATTTTAATATATAAACAAGATGTACTCACTTTATGACCGTCCCCGAAAATCGTGATGCTGGCAATGGGGGAAACCCCCAACCGTGATCAAGAAAAAGGATTAACCAAAAAAAATAATTCAATGAACTGCCCTCTCGCAGGAGAACAGGAACAACACCTTGTCCGCGTCCTAAACGGGCATTATCGTCTCCAAAATCGAACTCTCAGAAAAAAAAAACAAACAAGTAAAGCAAAACGAAAAACAAAACCCGTCGACCGCAAACCAAAAGCCGCGTGATCCGCTGCTAAGCTTTCGCAAGCCACGAACGTCGATCCGCTTTTATCTCGCGAAAGACGATCGCCAAACGATGCACGTTGCTATGGGTGGGCCGTAGGCAGACTCGCGTCGCTCTTGCGCGCCCCCATCAACCCGGAGCCGGGGCGGGGCGTGGCCACGCTCCCGACGACAGAGAAGGCGCTTCGCCGATCACCGTTGCCCGGAAAAAGAGCCTCGACGGCAATTCTCTTCCGGTAAACCGGATCTCTTTCTTAATAGTGGGGGGATACCGATACAGTTTATGGCTAAACACTAAACACTTTTTTTACGAGCCGGATTAAAGCGAGATGGGTTTAATAGATTTGTTTGTCCGCCTAAGCAAGAAGGATGGCGGGAGTGGGGGAGGAGAGAGTTTGGGGTAGGGGTAGAGGAGGTTTGTTCGGGGCGCAGATTTGTTCTGGGCCGCTTTTCTTTCGTTTTATGCGATTTTTATTATTCAGTGGTAATTACGGGGGGTGTTTTGTGTCGTGGGCGCACAATTAGAACGGACGGAAGAATGCAGGTAATGAAGTCGCAACTAACCCTTTTAAAAAACCGTCAGTTTAAAGCTTAATCGTGCTACCATTGGGGGGTAGTTTAAATTTTAAATAAAATTTGTATTCTTTCATAAGTTTTTTATTACTTTAATTAAAAAAATATTATTACAAAAGAAACGGCTTACTTAGAACATTCACTATTTATGTTAAGGAATAGTTTTCAATCAGTAATATGACCAGCCGATATTCGGTATATTGGTGTCTTTTTTCGATGAAATTACTACTACGTATTGTTACTCGTTATTCAGTTTGTTCAACCTTTAGAACTTTTCAACATCGTCAATACTTGTTTCCGATGATAACAGATCTACATTTGTTTTACTATTTCTTTATATATAAGCATAGCCCCAAGATCGAGACGCTCCATGCCGAACATTAGTTCTCGAGAACTAAAGTTAAGTGACATCAATCACGGTCGATATCTGCAAGGGTAGCAACTCAATAAACCGATATTTAGCGGTATAAGGATATCAATAGCCAAGGGACCTCCAGGGCAGTAGTGTGCCTTGTAGGTGTTCACATCGTAAATTTTTCAAGTCTAAATTCTACAACAAAAATCACCACCGCGCATATACTCGTACGGACAAAAGTGCCCAAAACCCATATTTCGATACATCATTTTTGGTATTTTTTTATTACTTTGGCGAAAACATTTTATTATTCTTAAGCCATTCCCTCGAATTCAATCCTTTTTACTTACAAATTTGGATAAATAATTAGAAATGAAAACTTAATACATATACTGTGGATAGATAAGTTGTATTGTTTAACAAATAAACGTTCACCATAAACAATGTTAATTGTTTCAAACTTATTACTGATTATAAATATTACTTAGATATTATATTTAGATCAATCAATAATAAATATTATGACATATTTAAGAAACATATTAGAAACAAAACGATCACAGGAATAAGAACAAAGGAAAGTTGGAAAGCGTATAGGAAGAAACAATATACAAATTCAGAAAAAAAAGTGTACACAGGATTCAACATTTATGTTGAGACAAACAATAAAAAACAATAAAAATATAGATTTACATTTTAAAAAATTTTATTTAAAAATATATAATTAGAAAAAATTATATGAAAAAATTAAATATATATTTAGAAATAATGCAGGATAGGACAGTTTAAGAAGATTAATAGATGAAATACATATAATGGTGTTGATAGTATCTCAAAGAATGGAAATGGCAACATTATATATGATCCGTTTTTAATAATGTCGGTAATGTCCATAAATGGAGGGAATAAATAGCACGTTTTTAGGTCGTTCAACAGAACTCAAGTTGTTTAATTTACTTTTACCTAAAAATTGTAACAAATGGCAATAATAAAAATAATTTTTTATGATTCGAAAGAAGGACTCAAGGCTTAAAACGAATCTGAGTGTTTCGTTCATTATTGTACATGGCTCTAGTAGATATAGCCACAGAAAAGGCAACTCAAAAAATTTAATTACCACATCTAGAGTTTCGGAGAAAAGGGTAAGTAATTAGCTGAACTTTTATTCGCAGACGACAAAGCAATAATAGGAGACAGTCACAAAACAAATACCAGAATTATAGCATAGAAAGACAAAACGCACAATATTTATCGAATTAATTTTATGATTCTAAAACATTTCTCTCCAGTCCAACGTTGAACTGTCGACGGAAAAGATGTAGCACGGTAGCTAGAGCATCACTGTTTCTAAAAAAAAACAGCTTGACGACAAACACACAATGCTCCAAGATCCACGGTGCCATGCCTAAAACTGCATTACCTGAGCTGTTCGTTGTTAATTATACCAATTTAAAAGAACACCATAAACAGACGCTTGACCGATCCAATTCGGATTTCACATTCATGAAAAGCATCATAATGAAAGATGAGACGTGATTTTATGAATTTGCAAAACGTGCAAACCAACCAACATATTTCGGAATTGTGCTTCGATAACAAACCGAAACCGAAAAAATTACATCAACATTGCTTAAAACTCAGTCATATATAGTTTGTTTTGAATATTGTGATGTCTACTTGGAATTTCTTCTGGATCAAACAACAACAACAACCAATAAACAGTGGGGTATTTTAGTGAAGAATACTCGATGAAATAGATCTATATTTTCAATATAAATCTTGTATGTATCCAGAATTGGCAACAATGATATTACTAGGCGCCACCTACATAAAGTTTGACATTGTTGACTCTATACGTATTCAGAACGTTTTGTCATTCGGATGCTATTTGTGTTGTTTAGTGACTTGAAAATATCATCTCACTCAAAAAATGGAATTAACACGTGAAAATTTTCGTACGATGATTTACTACGACTTTTGACGTGGATTATCTCAATAGCAGTGGATTGATCAACTCACTTCTACTTTTGGCGATGAAGCACCATCTAAAACCACCGCATATCACTGGTTCAGTGAATTTAAACGTGGCGTCACCCGCTGACGGACGAATATAAAGAGGTCGTCCAAAATCGGTTGTTGTGTTAGAAAACATCGAACTGTACGCGAATTGATAAAGCGTCATGTGACATACTGTGAGATTGAGATATCCTTGAGCATGAGGACGAGCATACATGAGGACAATACAATATTTTACATCAATATTTTGCCGCGAAAAAGATTTGTGCGCGTTGGATTCCGCATAATTTCACAATCTCCCAAAAAAGGCCCGTGTCGATTAGTGCAAAGAAATGCTCAAAAAAAATCGTGGCATATCAAAAGCCGTGTATAAAATCTACTCAGGTCACGAAAAAGGACCACACTTCACTGACATTATTTTCCACTATGAATTTAAAGGTGCACTATTATTACTTCATTTAACTGTAATTACAAAAACATTATATTGAAAATAAACAATGTTATTCTTAGGTAAAAAACAGTAAATTTGAAAATTTTAAATAATTATTGGAAAAAAAAAGGTATTAACAAATTTTAACCTTAGAAATTTGTACATTTAAGAGGATTACAACAGAGCAGAATCAAAAATATTTAGTAAAATAATCAATATAAGCAAGAAAAACGTAAACGCAATGTTAAATGAATGGGAAAAGTATGGTCTTTAGACAGGGTTGAACGGCATCGGAATTATTTTTAATATTTTCCAAAATTCTTATCCATTTTAAAAATCTATATCCAAGTGGAAAAAGTCAATTTAGGAAAAAAGGGACACCCTAATATATATATATATATATATATATATATATATATATATATATATATATATATATATATATATATATATATATATATATATATATATATATATATATATATATATATATATATATATATATATATATATATATATATATATATATATATATATATATATCGCAAAGATTTTTAAATAAAAAAGTCCTCATATTTCATCTCGTTAGAATAAACTGTTTTCAAGAAAAGTAACTTTTTCTAAATCGATGCACGATTACGCGGCTGTCACTGTTAATCTTTGTCTTTGACGTTTCGTAAAACTGGACTATTTACGCAATAAAGTCTAAATTTTTAATTTTTAAACTTTAAAATGGCCCAAAATATTCCTTCGATGAAATGGCGAATATGCATTTTATGTTCGAGAAGGCGAATAGGAACGCATATGAAGGTAGAAGATTGTATGCAGAGGCTTTTCCCGGAAGAGTACTTCCTTGAACAGAAACATTTACAAACCTGCATAGAAGATTATGCTAAACGGGATCTTTCATGTCTTCCAAACATGACCGTGGAAAAAGCATCAAAAATGTAGAAAATGAAGAACGAGTGTTAGAAAATGTAGCAGAAAGTACAGGAATAAGTGTCAGACAAATTGCTGTTCAAGAGGGCATTCCCAAAAATACCGTGTGTGAAATTATTAGAAAGCAAGCGCTCTATCCATATAATTTGCAGTAAGTTCAAGCCTTAAAGTCTGATGACTTGCCACAGAGAATTTAGTTTTGTCAATGGTTAAGGAAGCAATTGCTTATAAATGAAAATTTTGTACAGAACATTCTCTTTACAGATCAAGCTATGTTCACACACAATGGAATTTTTGATTCTTACAATCATATGTGGGCGGAAGAAAATCCACATGAATTTTTCGAATCGGGGCATCAGGACAAATTTTCTATCAATATCTGGGCAGGGATGCTAGGGAATTTTTTAATTGGACCGTTTGGGCTTCCCAACCGTTTGGAACCGTTGGTTTATATGAACTTCTTGGAAAACCGTTTGCTGGACCTAATGGAAGATGTACCATATCAGTTTAGGTATGATGTTTATTATACACGACAGGGGTCCGCTTTATTTCTCTGTAAATGTAATAGCGTATTTAGATCGGTTATATCCAGGATGATAGATAGGACGTAGTGGACCAGTGCATTGGCCATCACGTTCACCAGATTTAAATCCTCTCGATTACTTTCTGTGGGGATACTTGAAGGCATTGGTCTATGCTATGCCGATTCGCATTGTAGAGGAATTGAATGTGTATTTACCGCTTGTAATTATATTAAAAATAACCTGGTATTTTCAGCAAGGTAAGATCGTCTATGAAGAAAAGAGTTAGAGGGTACATTGAGATGAATGTAGGTAATTTTCAACATTTGTTGTGAGTAAGTGCTAAATGCTTAATAGTATTTAATCTTGTTATTGTTGGCTACTAAATAAAAATTTCCGTACAAGGGTGCATTTCGATATATATGTAATCGTACATCGATTTAGAAAAAGTCAGTTTCCTAGAAAACGGTCTATCCTAACGAGATGAAATAATAGGACCTTTTTTACCTAAAAATATTTCGATATTATTTCCGGACACCCTGTATGTATGTGTATATATATATATATATATATATATATATATATATATATATATATATATATATATATATATATATATATATAAACAAATGCAATGAAATATATACAAAATTTATTAAGTTAAGTTTAAAACAGCCGGTCGCGTTGGTGCGGACGGTAAGAGTGGTTCGGAACCCACGTTAAGCTGTAGGTCCAGTCGCTAAATAGCCTAGTTGCTGATGCGCCTCTAACCCTAACACTTTACCTTTAAAGTTTAAAACAGGGGATAACATGATAAAAAAGCGATACCTCTATTGGAAAAAATAATGTACATCAATTTTCAGTAAACCAGACATAATTTTAATTACAATAAAGTCAAAATTTTAGAGACCCAGAAAATTTTTACAAAAAATGGTCCATATCCAAGTTGTACTTGAATAAATTTAGCAGAATTTCTTGTAATATTTGTAAAACAAAATAGCATTCACAAATCGTACGGTACATATTTGTGGATGCTCTTGTTTCAGCGACCAATATATTTATGGTGCAGATATATAAAAAAAGAGAAAAAATAACAATCACTCTAGAATACCACTTGATCGCATACGTCCATGAAGAAGACCAAAAAGACGATGGACTGGACTTATTAATATATATATATATATATATATATATATATATATATATATATATATATATATATATATATACATATATATATATATATATATATATATATATATATATATATATATATATATATATATATATATATATATATATATATATATATATATTAATAAGTAGTTTATCACTGATCATAATTTTTTGTTGTTTGTCTGTCGCTATTAAAATCAAGTTATTAAGGCAAATATGAACATGACTAATGATACATGGAGTTCTGAATATTGTGATCGAGGGTAGGAAGAAGAAATGCCGATGTCCTTTACATTGAAGGATTAAGGATATCAAATATACAGCCGAACTCCTATGGTACAGAAATGCAAAAAAACCGATGGATGAGCACAGGTTGAAGAAGAAAAATATATTGAATAGTCATTACATTCTTGTTGCCAAATACTACTAATTTGTAAGTCACTCCAAATTTGTAAGAAAAAGGGATTGGATTGGAGAGATAGGTTTTAGAATCATAAAATTAGTCCGATAAATATTGTGCGTTTTATCTTTTTATGCTATAATTCTGGTATTTGTTTTGTGTCTCTGTGTAAATAATTACTTACTCTTTTCTCCGAAACTCTAAATGTAGTAGTTTGTGTAAACACTCTAAAATGTGTAGTATTTTTTGTTTTGTTTTCTATGACTATATCTACCAGAGCCATGTACAATAAAGGACGAAACACTCAGCTTCCTTTTAAGCCTTGAGTATTTCTTTCGAATCATTAAAAAAAATCATTTTATTATTGCCATTGTGTATATTTCATCTATTCATTTTCTTCTTAAACTGTCATATCCTGCATTATTTCTAAATATATATTTAGAAATTTTTTCTAAATGTAAATCTATATTTTTATTATTTTTTTATTGTCTGTCTCACCCTGTGTACTATTTTCCTTTCGAATTTATATATTGTTTCTTCCTATACGCTCGCCAACTTTTCTTTTTCCTGTGGTCGTTCTTGTTTCTAATAGGTTTCTTAAATGTGTCATAATATTTGTTATTGATTGATCTAATATCTAATAATGTAATATTTAAGAAATATTTATAATCAATAATAGGTTTGAAGCAATTAACATTGTTTATGGTGAACGTTTATTTGTTAAACAAACAACATACGTATCTATCCATATTATATGCATTTAGTTTTCATTTCAACCTGTTTATCCAAATTTGTAAGTAAAAAAGATTGGATTGGAGAGAAAGATTTTAGAATAATAACATTTTTTCGCCAAAGTAATCAAAAAATACCAAAAATGTATCGAAATATAGGGTTTTGGGCACATTTATCCGTATGAGTATATATTCAGTGGTGATTTTTGTTGCAGAATTTGGACTTAAAAAATTTACGATGTGAACAATTAACAACAATTTTTTGAATATTTTCAATTCACTCAACATCACAAATAGCGCCCGCATGACAAAACATTCTGAATACGTATAAAGTCAACACTGTCTAACTTTACGATGTATATGTAGATGGCGCCTAGCAATATCATAGTTGTCAATTCCAGATACATTAATAGTAACCCTTGTATAATAAATGTAATATATATATATAAATATATATATATATATATATATATATATATATATATATATATATATATATATATATATATATACAGGATCTCCATTATGCAAGGATTCGGTCAAATAACTCGAGAAAGCTTTGAGATTTCTTAAAGAAATTTTGTACACAAACATCACAAAATCTTTGCCATATTTTAATTACTTTTTCTTCTCGCATATTTGAAATCCAGGACCAACTTGATTTTTTTTTAATGACGGTACATGAATTTGATATTGTTAGAAAGAGCATTTTTTCCAAATTCAACGACGTAAATAATGTAAGCTTTTTTTAGAAAATAGATTTTAAAAAATGACTAAAAATGTTTTTATTCGGTATATTTTAGAGTAAATATATTTTTCATTTAGTAGACTATGAAACAATTGATGGCCGACGTTTTTCATTGCACTTCACAACTGTTAAAGTCAATTTGTAAATTTCATTTTTTTTTCAGTTGTATGGAATTAATATAATAATAATAATAATAATAATAATAATAATAATAATAATAATAATAATAATAATAATAATAAGGTATGATATATATATAAGGTATGATATAATAAGGTATGATATAAGAAGAGGTTCCCTGGAACTCGGCTGTCTGAGCAAAACTTAGCCGACCGTAAAAATATAATTTTAAATAAAAAGTATCTCACCGAAACAGAACTAATGAATGTCAAGAGAGAAGTTGGTAATGAATTACACCAGAACGTTACATATCAGCAACATGAAGAAGATAATATAGGCGTCCTCACCTTAACCACACAGGCCCAGCCTATAGAACAAACTCCTAATTTTCCACCGGAGGCCTCACCGTCTAGCAATGAGGAAGTGACCTTACAACAGAACTTGTCTAATGTACGAGAGAAGTTTTACAGTAATTTGGCCCATTTTATTGGGTCAAATCCACTAAATAGACCAAAAATTCCAATACAGCGAAATATTACAAAAGCTCGTATTACTCTAATGCAGATCAATAAAGTTCTGGAATCACATCTGGCTGGGATACTAGATCTGTGTGATATACATTTTGCGTTGTACTGTGCAGCAGTGACTGCGATCGAAATTTCAGGCCAAAACACATACACCCCCAGTACGAGCAGGCATAATTTCCAGAAAAATACGCCTGCCTGGAAAACACGCCTTGAAAACAATATCGATGATTTCCGAAGGAAAGTCGACGTCATCTCAGAATACCTTTCTGGTAATCGATCAAGTAAAGTAATGAAAAAAATAAAAACAATTGCCAATAAATCTGGCATTGGCTTCGACGATCCAAACTTCTCCGAAAAATTATTGGATCTTAAAGATCGGTTTAGACAGAAAGCTAAATCTAAAGGGGCTAGGCTAGCAAGATATAACGAGCTAAAAAAACGAAAGCACCAAAATTCAGAATTCATAAATAGTCAAAAGAAATTTTATAGAGAGCTCGAACAAGGCAGTAGCAGATCAGAACTTGAGAATGTGGACATGTCCTCCTTTGCAGAATATTGGCAATCGGTTTGGAAAAGATCAGATGACTATGAAAAAGCGGCACCTTGGATTAAAACAATTGAACAGCACACAACTGCTCTCCCAGAAATGGAGTTCAACGATTTCACGGCGACTGACATTTGCACCGCCGTCAAGAAAACTCATAACTGGAAAGCTCCTGGACCAGATGGACTACATAACTTCTGGATTAAAAACTTTACGGCGGCCCACCGCCCACTTGCTAGTGCATTTAAAGAGGTAATGATAAATCCTGATACTTTCCCGAATTTTTTAATGGAAGGCAATACATATCTTCTGTACAAAAAGGGTGATGCTAAGCAACCCAATAACTACAGACCCATCACGTGTCTGTCAGTATTTTATAAATTGTTGACAGCCCTAATCAATGAAAAAATTTACAAACATTGTGATGAAAACAATATTTTTGAAGAAGAGCAGAAAGGATGTATAAGAGCAAGTATGGGATGCAAGGAACAGCTAACGATCGATGCTGTAGTTCTCGAACAAGCGCGGAAAAGAAAACGCAACCTAAACATCTGCTATATAGACTACAGGAAAGCCTTCGATAGTGTTCCACACGATTGGTTACTAGAAGTCCTGAAGATTTATAAAATAAGCCCTCCCATCATTAACTCCTTAAGGTGCCTAATGGGGAAATGGAAAACAAATCTCTTTATCGACCAACAATGCATTACAACTGCGAATATCGAGAGAGGAATTTTTCAGGGAGATTCCTTTTCTCCAGTTTGGTTTTGTCTAGCCCTAAACCCTATGTCTACATTACTGAACAACAGTAATATAGGATATAAACTAAACATGAGGAATCCACGAAAGCTCTCGCACCTACTATATATGGATGACCTTAAACTCTATGGAGAAACTAGAGAAAAACTAAACTCCTTAATAAAAATGGTCGAAGAATTTAGTAGGGATATCATGATGTCATTCGGACTTGATAAATGCTCTACCATTAGCATTCAAAAAGGAATAGTCAACAATCAACATTCAACACACTGTAACATACAACAACTGGCACCAGAAGAATCCTATAAATATTTAGGTATACCTCAAAACGAGAAATTTAACCATAGCCAGTTAAAGAAAGACTTTTCTACTATGTACGAAAAGAGGCTTACAAAACTTTTAAATAGCAAACTGAACAGTGGAAACCTGATTAGAGCGATCAATGGATGGGCAGTGCCAACTCTGACCTATTCCTTTGGTATTGTTAAATGGTCAGAAACAGACCTTGATGGACTGGATAGATTAACACGTCGAACATTGACAAAATTCCGATGTCTGCATCCAAATTCATCTATGAAGCGACTGTACATTCCAAGAAAGTTGGGAGGCAGAGGCCTCGTGAACGTTAAGAACCTTTGTCTGAACCAGGAGAGTAAGATGAGAGAACGATTCATTAATTCAAGCAGCACGCTAATGAAGTTGGTTGCTAAGGAGGACCGGGGTTTCACCCCGTTGAACCTAGATAAATTGAATCGTGTTGATGGTAGAACAACACTTACGGATTGTGTCCGTGAATGGAAACAACAGACACTGCATGGACGGTATCCAAAGTCACTAGAGGATGATACCATTGATGGACCATTGTCTCTAAAATGGCTGACCGATGGGCTGTTGTACCCAGAAACAGAAGGTTTTGCGACATCTATTCAAGATAAGGTAGTAAGAACACGGAACTATGAAAAGCATATACTACACATGGATGTTGTCGACCGATGTAGGAAGTGCGGTATAGTGGGGGAAACGATTGAACACCTTATCGGTGGGTGTGCAGTTCTAGCCCCTAATGCTTATTTAGGAAGACATAATCAGCTGGCGAAAATTATACATCAGCAAATTGGATTAAAATATTCGCTATTAGATAACGCACCTGCTCCATATTATAAGTACTCACCTTCTCCCGTATTGGAATCATCTGATGCAATCCTATACTGGGACAGACCAATCACAACAGATCGAACGGTCGATTATAATAGACCAGACATTGTTCTAATTAGTAAAAAGGAGAAAAGGGCTTTTATAATTGACATCGCAGTGCCACTCTCTCATAATATCAGGAAAACCGAGTTGGAGAAAACCACTAAGTATGAAAACCTTGCGTACGATTTGAAAAACCAGTGGAAACTGCATAAGGTAGAGATAGTGCCTTTCGTTATATCCGCCGAAGGCCTAATAAGTAAGAACTTTTCAAAAAATTTGAAGAACCTTGGTATCTCAAAATCGATTGCCATAGTGGGACAACGTGCAGTGCTCTTGCAGACGTGCCACATTGTTCGTAAAATTTTATGCTAAGTGAGAGGAGTTGAATTGCTTTCTCATTTTGGCATTATAATATAGACCAGCTTAGGCTGAGATGCTGAGTTCAGTACGAGGATAATAATAATAATAATAATAATAATAATAATAATAATAATAATAATAATAATAATAATAATAATAATAATAATAATAATAATAATAATAATAATAATAATAATAATAATAATAATAATAATAATAATAATAATAACCAGTTAAATAATAATAATAATAACCAGTTAAAGAAGGACTTTTCCACTCTATACCAAAAGAGACTTACAAAACTTTTAAACACCAAACTGAACGGAGGAAACCTCATTAGAGCGATCAACGGTTGGGCGGTACCAACTCTGACATATTCTTTTGGCATAGTTAAATGGTCAGAAACTGACCTTGATGAACTCGATAGGTTGACGCGCCGAACATTGACAAAGTTCCGATGCCTGCATCCAAACTCATCTACGAAAAGACTATACATCCCAAGAAAGTTGGGGGGTAGAGGCCTTGTAAACGTAAAAAATCTCTGTCTCAATCAAGAAAATAGAATGAGAAAACACTTCCTTGATTCAAACAGTACGTTAATGAAATTGGTTGCAAATGAGGATCGGGGTTTCACCCTACTGAACCTAAATAAACAAAATCGTATTGATAGCAGAACAACACTCACGGACTGTGTTCGAGAATGGAAAGGACAAACATTGCACGGAAGGTTTCCTAAGTCACTCGAAGATGACACCATTGACGAACAATTGTCTCTGAAGTGGCTGACCGATGGACTCTTGTACCCAGAAACAGAAGGTTTCGCGATATCTATTCAAGATAAGGCAACAAGAACAAAAAACTATGAAAAGCACATACTGCATTTGGACGTAGTCGATAAGTGCAGGAAATGCGGTACTTTGGGGGAAACAATTGAGCACCTTATTGGCGGTTGCCCGGCCCTTGCTCCTAATGCTTATTTAGGACGGCATAATCAGCTGGCAAAAATTATACATCAACAAATTGCAAAAAAATACTCGCTATTAGAAAATGCACCTCCTCCATATTATAAGTACTCGCCTTCTCCTGTACTTGAATCATCCGATACCATTCTTTACTGGGATAGACCAATCACTACTGATCGAACGGTTGATTATAACAGGCCGGATATTGTTCTAATCAACAAAAAGGACAAGAGGGCTTTTATAATTGACATCGCAGTGCCACTATCTCACAACATTAGAAAAACTGAGATCGAAAAATCCACAAAGTATGAAAATCTGGCATACGACTTGAAGAACCAGTGGAAACTGAGTAAGGTAGATGTAGTGCCCTTCGTTATATCCGCCGAAGGCCTGATAAGTAAGAGATTTTCAAAGAACCTCGAGAGCCTCGGGATCTCGAGATCGATTGCCATAGTGGGACAGCGTGCTGTGCTCTTGCAGACGTGTCACATTGTTCGTAAGATATTATGCTAGGGTGAGAGGAGCTGAATTGCTTTTTCATCTTGGCATTGTAATACCGGCCAGCATGAGCTGAGATTCTACAGTAAGGATGAGCAGAATAATAATAATAATAATAATAATAATAATAAGTAATAATAGTTCCGATGCCTGCATCCAAACTCATCTACGAAAAGACTATACATCCCAAGAAAGTTGGGGGGTAGAGGCCTTGTAAACGTAAAAAATCTCTGTCTCAATCAAGAAAATAGAATGAGAAAACACTTCCTTGATTCAAACAGTACGTTAATGAAATTGGTTGCAAATGAGGATCGGGGTTTCACCCCACTGAACCTAAATAAACAAAATCGTATTGATAGCAGAACAACACTCACGGACTGTGTTCGAGAATGGAAAGGACAAACATTGCACGGAAGGTTTCCTAAGTCACTCGAAGATGACACCATAGACGAACAATTGTCTCTGAAGTGGCTGACCGATGGACTCTTGTACCCAGAAACAGAAGGTTTCGCGATATCTATTCAAGATAGGGTAACAAGAACAAAAAACTATGAAAAGCACATACTGCATTTGGACGTAGTCGATAAGTGCAGGAAATGCGGTACTTTGGGGGAAACAATTGAGCACCTTATTGGCGGTTGCCCGGCCCTTGCTCCTAATGCTTATTTAGGACGGCATAATCAGCTGGCAAAAATTATACATCAACAAATTGCAAAAAAATACTCGCTATTAGAAAATGCACCTCCTCCATATTATAAGTACTGGCCTTCTCCTGTACTTGAATCATCCGATACCATTCTTTACTGGGACAGACCAATCACTACTGATCGAACGGTTGATTATAACAGGCCGGATATTGTTCTAATCAACAAAAAGGACAAGAGGGCTTTTATAATTGACATCGCAGTGCCACTATCTCACAACATTAGAAAAACTGAGATAGAAAAATCCACAAAGTATGAAAATCTGGCATACGACTTGAAGAACCAGTGGAAACTTAGTAAGGTAGATGTAGTGCCCTTGGTTATATCCGCCGAAGGTCTGATAAGTAAGAGATTTTCAAAGAACCTCGAGAGCCTCGGGATCTCGAGATCGATTGCCATAGTGGGACAGCGTGCCGTGCTTTTGCAGACGTGTCACATTGTTCGTAAGATATTATGCTAGGGTGAGAGGAGCTGAATTGCTTTTTCATCTTGGCATTGGAATACCGGCCAGCATGAGCTGAGATTCTACAGTAAGGATGAGCAGAAGAAGAATAATAATAATAATAATAATGTTTATTGCCTAACAGGAACATGTCAACAACAACAAATAAATAATTATGTTTTACAAAACTAAAAAAAAAGGAAAAAATTAAATTGAGAATTGATTACAAATTAAGCATGAAATTATACTAATACATTAAACTGATGTCTATATATAATCAAAACTATATCTATGTAAACCACTATTGCTAGAACACTATTGCTAATCTATATTATTTGACAAGGTAACAAGTACATAACATAGGTATAAGTATAAGATTAGAAGTCGAAAAGATAGTACATCAATATTAAAAAACAACAAATATCATTCATTTATCAAATGTATAGCGTCCTGCAGGGCTCGCACCAGTGAACAAGGGGAAACTGAGTACAGATCCACATCAGAATGAACACTCAAAAGATTGCAATATGTATTTAACTGAAAGAGAAAGAATTGAAATACTAACAATTGTTGAATACGGTGACAGATAATGTATTTGTGCTGAAGTTAGTCGAGTATTTAGTGAAGTAAACATCACTAAGTCAACAATTTCAAAAACGGTCAAAATATTTAATTATATAGGAAGTATTAAATGTTCAAAATTAGGAATACTAAAAACAAAAACTAGTGACTAAAATTCCTGAATGTTTTAATTGATGTAGTAGACAATGGTAAGGTTCCGTGCAACAATTAGCTTTAAATCATGTGTGAACGCTCAGTCCAAAAAATAATAAAAAAAGCTTTTTGTCCTTACAAACTATAATTACTACAACAAATGATTCTGATCGAAAAGTTGAGTTTTGTGAATTTATAACGGAAAAAGAGGCAGGAAAAACATACAATCGGCTTTATTTTTTGTTTTTTGTCTTATTTTTTCACCGTTTTTGAAGCTATTGTCTTAGTGATGTTTTTTTTTACGGATGTACATCATTAAATACTCGACAAACTTTAGCATAAGTACCGTTTTCTGTTACCTTATCCAACAATTGTTAGTATTTCAATTCTTTCTTTTTCAGTTAAATGCGTATTAATTCCATATAAAAATTAGAATTCACAAATTGATATTAACAGTTGTCAATTGTAATCAAATGCTTCATCTGTCATCTATTGTTTCATAGCCTACTAAATGAAAAATATATTTACCCTAAAAACAGACCGAAACACTTTTAGCCATTTTTAAAAATCTATTTTGAAAAAAAAATTACAATATTTACCTCGTTGAATTCTGAAAAAAATGCTCTGTCCAACAATGCCAAATGTTCAAATTTAATTTTAAGTATAATGGAAATTTTAGATATTAATCTTTGCTTATCTATTTAAAAACTGAGTGTCTGTGGTAATATTTCTTAATTATGTATCAATATATTCAATATATTTTACGGTATTCGCCAGATATGGTTTCGTATGACTTTCTTTTTGTTCTCCAGACTCGACTCAAATTACTACTTCGTAGAAGACATTTTGAGTTCACTGAAGCCATTAAACAAAAGGAACTGAAGGCCATATCTGGGTATGCCTATAACAAGTTTTTCATCGACAGATTTTTTTGTGAACATAAGTGTTTCAAATAAGTCTTATTCTAAAGGTGACAAAATGAATTTGGATGATTAAACGAATAATTTGTGTTTTATTGATCAATTTTCAATCTTTATTTGATAAAATTTTATAATAATAATATATTCGAATTTTCAATATTTAATTATAATTACCTTGATATTTTAATGCAAAAAAATCACTCTCCGAACCATCCTATAGTAAATTGAAAATATTTTAAGAAATCTTTTTTAAAAACATCTGCATATTTGGTCTTAAATAAACATAATTCTGAAGCCGAACAAATAAATAATAAAATTTAAAATAAAACACGTAAAGCATTATAAAATATTTCCTTTTTAAAATATCGTCAAATCCAAAAATTTTCGTCAGATTTTAAATTTGTATTTTTTAATATTTCATAAATTTATTAAATATAGATAGTTGATAAAAAGCGAATTTTATTTGAAAACTGATTTGGAAAATTTACTAAATAAAAATATTTGCCAGATATGTTCAATAAATGTATGAGCAAAATGGTTTGGAGAGCTTACATCGATTTTTTAATTCGAAAAATGGAGACACAAAAATCCAGTATAAATTTAAATAGAACAATAAATGTAGAGTAGTGTGTGTATAAATGTGTTTCAAGTAGAGATGGTGGATTTGAATTAGGTCTTCAACTTAATTCTTGGTTTTTACCTTTCATCGACTGCAGAACATATTCGAATCAGAATTTCTTCCTACCTTAGTGTTATTTTAAAGAACTATCTTTTAACTTCAAAACGCTGTATAATATATTGGCCTATGACCTATTGTGAATATAACCTGAAAAAGCAGTTGTAGAGAATCGGAGATAGCCAAAAAACTTGAGGATGAGGAATTGGAAGTACTGCTGGAAATCCTTATCGCCAACTGCTAGAGTTTGCACAAAAACTAAAGTAAGACTTCAAACCATTTATAAACTCATTTATTTATTTAAGCTAGGAAAAATTTGAAAGATGAGCTATTGAGTCCCCTATGAACTCAGTTGAGAGTAAGATTAGACATTTTAATAATGTATCATTACTCTCTAAATTCAAGGGAAGCCATTTCGACGGCCCCATATAGTAAAATGTAATCTGGAAACGATCACCGAGTTGAACTGGTAAATGTTATTAAATCCATCGTATTCTCCACGTTTGATTCCTTCATATTTTCATATTTTGCGGTCCCTGTAATATCTTCCGATTGATAACCACTTCACATCTCTTGTCGACACACACAAGTGTCACAAGTCAAGTCAATAAGGCGAAAAAAGTCTCATTGACTTTATTACATTAAAACCATTAAGTTTTCGATCTAATGGTTTCGAAACTTGGTGAAAGTGTATAGAAAGTGAAGAAGATCACTTCGAAGATTAAGTTTGTATTACTCATTTCTTAAATAAATATTAAAGATAAAGTTGAGAACAAACGCATTACAGAAGATCAAACGCATTTTATTTTTTAAGGATAACATCTGAATGGTGGCGTTTGGTTCCGTTTCCTGAACAATTTTCCAATCTATATAGCATAATTATTCATCTGATGGCGCAATATGTATTTCTACTGGAATTTAGGTTATTTTGTTGAATTATGAATTTCAGCTACGCAATATTATGGATGGGTTTAACGTAAACCTTAGTCTTCAAATGACCCCACAAATAAAAATCACATTCTATTAAATCTCACGGGTTTTATTAATATCCTAGCAGTGTGTGCAGTCGCCTTATCTTACTGAAATCATTTGTCATCATTAACATCATTAACAAGAGGAAACCTTGTTGGTTGTGTAAAAAAATGTGAACATCTGCGAAAAATGTGAAAATCTGGACCTTGATAACATATAGGATTTATTTTTATTAGCATTCTCAAAAAAAACTAAGAATCAAAACAAAACAAAACATTTTATTGCACACTACACTGCGGCCTTTTATTTTGTGCAATAGTTTTTCGTGCAGTTGATGATGATGATGGATTTTCGTCATATCAATATCGAAATCTATTTCATCCCTCATAACTGTTTCATGCCACAAACGTATTGCATACCACAAAACAAATTGTGAATAGGGCTTCCTTTTTCATCCAGAAGAACCGAGAACTGAAAACAACAATTTTGGAAGTTAATGTGATTTTGATCTTTCAATCTCTCACTATCCGGATTTTGTTTATGTGGAATTTCAAATCATGATAGAAAATGCGTCGTGAACTCCAGTTCAAAATATTCTATGAATTTACTTGACGACGAGCAATACCATGAATTTCTCTATCTGCTGCAATTTCAATGCAGAATCAGTTTTTTCAAAGTTTTTAATCCATATTCTGCTAGCATGAAAATAAGGTACTGGATCATTGTCGTTAAGTTCGAATTAGAAACAAAATGACCGCTATACTCTCACAATACAATCACAATGGCTTAACGGCAAACGCACATTGTGCACCCTTGGGCTGATTAATGGTTTCTAACACTGAATGCTGCAAATACATTGAAGGTACATATTTTGGTTTGGGCTCATACAAATATATCCAAGTTTTGTCACCTGTGTATATATCATATACTCGGTATATCATATATCATGATTTCATATTATAATTTTATAATTTCATAATAATTCATAATAATTCATAATAATTCATAATAATTCATCATATTTCATAATAATCATAATTTCTCGGTTTAATCATTGAAGCAGTTAATTGCACCAATTTACCTACTAGTTTACTACTAGTTTACCTGAGCTTGAAATATTTATGAAATATCGTTCATCTTCATATTATGTCAATGCCCGCGCGTACTTTAAACTCACTGTTTGTCATATGCAGATCGTCTAATCGGTTAGTTTGGAGGATAACCCTTCAAAAAAAAGACTAGAGTGTAATACGAGGGTTGCTATGTATGTATCCGGAATTGACAATAATGGTGTTGTTAGGCGTCATCTAACATATAGGGTAAAAACCAGATAGACGACCCACTTTTCAAAAAAGCTCTATTATTAAAGAATATGTACTTATTTAGAATAATGCAACATGTATATCAAAACATTAGTATTTGATCTTTTATAGTAGCCTTTTTTTTGTAAACATAATTAATACTGGTTTTGAGCAAATCCTGTTTTATTTGATCTCTCAAAAAGAGATAGTTGCCTACTGTAGCGGATAGTAGCCTAACGTTAAAAATGTTTCGGGGAATATTTTTAGGTCTAGGAATTAGGTCTTCAAGTTAATTCTCAATTCCTACCTTTCATTGATTGCAGAACCAATTCGAATCAGAATTTTCTTTGCCAAAAGTATTTGAAAAAATAAGAAAAAACAACCAGCGACGTAGGATCATTATTCACCATGACAACGCGAGCTGTCTCACATCAGACCGAACAACTCAATATTTGACCGGTCAATACCATACAGTCCTGATTTGGCACCCAATTATTCCTTTTTGTTCCCGTACGTAAAGAATAAACTACGTGGTCAACGATTTTCGAATCTAGAAGAAGCAGTTGATGCGTTCAAAATGCATGTTTTGGAGATATCTCTCAATCGGAATGGAAAAAGTGCTTAAAAATTAACTCAAATGTATGCAAAAGTGTATCGATCATTGGGGAGAACAGTTTGAAAAACAATAAAACCATTTTCAATGATAAATATTTGTTTTTATTCATTATTCCGGATACATAAATAGCAACCCTCGTACTACCTTCTGTGTTCATAATGGTAAAACTGCTACGGAGATGCTCCAAATATTTAAAATAGCGTTTGCGGGTAATTCACATCACTACAAACACAATAAATGTTTTTGATTAGCATCGACGATTTAATGAAGGCATAGAGAATGTGAATACTGATAAACGCTCAGGCCAATGAATTAAAATGATAGATCGAAAAATGTCTAGAAAGAGCGATATTTATTAAAAATAGTGAAAAAGCCCCAGTGAAATTCATAGAAATGAACATCTACAATTGTCATTGATTTTGATTTTGTATCAACATCCTCATATTATCCAGATTTGTGACCAATAACTATTTTCTATTTTCTAAACTGCATTTAGCAATGAGAGGAAAACATTTTGCGTCAATTAAAGATACTCAACTATCGGTAACGAGCATTCCCAACCTCATTCCAATCATCTTGAAAATGCGATGTGCTGTATTTCTTTTAAGGGAGAATTTTTCGAGTAAACAAATCAATTTGTCAAGATTTCTTAACTAGTTTTTTAAGCCATTCGAATTACGTTTTGGACAGATGGTGTATATTACTATTGCAAAAAAATACTTTGAAAATAAATAGAAAATTATTTTAAGAAAATATTATGATTTTTTTGTATAAATTTTAAAGACACATTTAAATTTTTTATTTTTTATAACAAGCAAGACTAAAACAATTTGTGGTCGACATCCGAATCGAATTAAAAACATAGCCCAAGATGGGAATTCTCTCCCGTCTAAAAATTATAAGTTTTTAATAAGATTTTCGGTTCGTAATTTATCCGTGATGAGGATTTTTGGATTATTTCGATTTAATCCGCAACTTAATTACGAGACGAAACTTGTTTTCCAAATTTTCGGTCTCATTTCTATTCATTTTCTAATTAGCCAGTCTGAATAAAATTGTTTTTAAATGATTTACGAACTTTTAATCAACGCGTAATTATTAAAATGATATTTTGTTCGTTTAATTAATATAAAAGGATCCTATCTTTTGTTATAAAAATCTAATTACACCATACCAATCCACTAATGACACAAAATCATTTGATATTTCTCGACACTAACCGACCTTGTTAAAGATCGCAATTTTATTTAATATTAGTATCAACTAAAACTTTTAAATAGCATAACCATAAAACCTAATCAGTCTAAAAAAAAATTAATATTAAACAGCAGACCATTCACTGTCAATGTCAAACAGATCAGTTGGATTAGGCCAGAGTGTGTTATGGAAAGATCTATGTGATATTGACTGACTTATTAAATATTGATTGACTGATGTAATGTTACATATAATATCATCTCGCATCCACCTGAAAAATAAATATTGCAATCTAGATAATTATCGCCCGATAAACCTGCTGTCGCACCTTTACAAACTATTGACTAAAATTATTACTAATAGACCAACACCAAAACTTAATAATTCCAAGTCAACCGAACAGGCAGATTTTCGTGAAAGTTTAATACAATAGACAATAGAGTTTAAATAAAATAGGAAATTGCAACAAACATAATGTACCCCTACACTTGGAATATGAATTCCATTTCGTATAAATATTGAGTCCAACTACAAACCCCTTCTGAACCACATATATGAAAATTCATCTTTACAAGGAACTATTGCAGGAAATAACATATAACAACAGGCAATATAAAGTTTAATCGATGAATCAGACAAGGATGTGTATTATTAGTCAGTATAGTGCAGTTCAAGATATATCGTTGACCGAATGGCTGCAATAAACTGTTAATAACCCTTGTCGTAACGAAACCCGGCAAAGTTGTAAAAAACGTAAACAGGGACAGACCTAAAAAAATTACAGTAAAAAGACAAAATTAATTTTATATCTGGTTTAGAAGTTTCGAAATAGTTTAGTTTAGTTCCCATTCTTTTCTTAAACAGTGCAGTTCTATAATTTCGATCGTATTTTTATTATTCCAAATGTGCTAAAAATGTGGCGTTCTTGGCAAGATAATGATCATTGTGCCTCCGGTAGTGCTAATTTTAAAAGAAAACATTTATTGTCCGGTGCTAAGTAAATTATTAAAAATGTGTATGTTTCTTTATTGAATAGGGGGCTTAATGTAAATGCAGCCGGAGCAGAAACGTCTTCATTAACGAAAACGCAGTTGTCTATAATTAAAGATATTGTGACGAAGCTAATTAAAGCCAAAAAAGTTCGTAGTAATGCTGATAAAATCAAACGTATTGACGAAAGCGACAAAGACTTAATTCGAAAAGAAATATGAAAAGCAAACTGTGCCTGCATTGCATTCATTGCAACAGCGACTAAGGAAAGATGAAACCAACATTCTTTGCAGCAGAACTAGCCTCCGAAGAATATTATATCTAATTGGTTTTGCATATTGGACAATTAATAAAAGATAAATATTAACGAAATCACAACGATTGCGACGATGGTTATTTGACTACTTAAACTCTATAAAAAAGTACAGATTAGAAAATCGCCTCATTATCCTCATTACCTTGATGAAACATGATTCGATACACATGAGACGCCAGCAAAAGGATGGATAGATACATCAAGAAAATGCCAAATGGAATGCGAACAAAGGAAAAATAATTACAATTTTACATGCTGGTTCAGAGGATGGATGAGTTCTAAATTGTTTACGGTTGTCCTCCAAAAATATTAAACATTTATCTTTGGACTACCATGGCGACACCACAGCAGAACGTTTTGAAGATTGGTTTATAAATAGTCTTTTGCCAAATGTACCTAAGGAAAACCTAATTGTAATGGACAATGTTTATCATAACCGCCAAAAAAATAAAGTTGCTGATGCAAATAACACTAAATTGGAAATTCAGAACTATATGTTAAACACGAAGAAACGAACTATAACATAAACGATGTTAAAAACGATATACTTATCCAATGTTAGAGCAGAAATCATTTATCTGACTCTAAGTGCAAGTGCTGCTACATTAATTAGGAAGGTTGTCGATAGTATCCCCAAAGAAAGTTGGATAAATTCGATTAACCATGTTATTAAAATAAAAGATACTTATGTACCAACCATGCTATACCAACTATGCTACAGCTTTATAAGCCTCTGGTTTCTTAAACTACTGCTTCATTCTACGATAGTATTTCTTCCCAGCGCTTTCATTTGTGTTTAATATTTCAATATCGAATTGTAGATGGATTAATTAAGGCTATTATCGGGTTGTCCAGAATGTTTGTATGAATTTTCCATTAGCTTCCCACTTAACCTTTGTAAACAAGAATTTAGGTTTTTTTAGTAGTATTATTAATTACTGTGGCATTTACAAGTTAGTTAAGTTGATTTAAATTGAAAAAGTCGGCCAATCACTTGCATTTACGCCAAATTATGCTTTTTTTATTTCAAAAAGGGCCAGAACGCTGTCCAAACAAAAACAAGATTTGTGCTATTTACGAAGATGGTTCTGTTGGGGACAAAATGGTACAGAAATGGTTTGTCGGTTTAGAGGTGGAGATTTTGAGATGGAAGACCTGCAAAGGGAGGCCATAATAACCTGATCTTAATCCATACACCGTGTGACGACAAATAAGTTAAATATTGGCAAATCGATCGTTTTTAACCACCTGAAAAGAAACTGGGTACATCTGCCAATGTGATGTGTAAATTTCTTACTTAGAGTGCGAAATATGCTGGACTGAATTATTTGGGCGATTTATTGCCGAAAAAAATTCTGCCGCTTGATTTCTGAAGCGGATAGTAGGTAACTAGTGATGCAAAGTCGATTGTGAACAACAACGTGCAATGAAATAAATTATGTGGTATGCTCGGGTCAGTAGTTTTAAGTTATGCGAAAGTATGTGAAAGAAGACCTTCATCCGAAGAAAAGTATGCTTTTTTTTTGATGGGATTGGAAGGAACCCATATACTTTGAGCTTCTTCGACACAACCAGACCATCGATCTCTACTGTTTACAATTAGCTAGGCTAAAAGCAGCATTTAAATAAAAAAGTCGAAATCTTTTAAAAGATAAAAAGAGGTGGAAAATAACCTGTTAACATTTTTTAGCAATGAAGGTGCTAACTTTTGTCAAAAGGATAGTATGGACCTACCACTAATGTTGTAGATAATGATAGTAATTATATAATAAACTAAATAAATATTTACATAAATTATTTGCATTAGATATATCTTAAAAAATCTATATCTCTTAACAAAATCTTTACGACCTTTCTGGGCAACTCAATATAAAGTATTTCCTGGTATTGCAAAAATGCAAGTCAAGGTTTTGCAAAAAATGTTCCAAAATATATCACACAGCATTTTAATATATTGATTGGTTGAATGAAAATAGGGCAAATCTTACCAGAAATATTAGATAAATAATCAAATTGAAAACAATCACTTTGAAATAAAAGAGACACCAAAGCAAGAATTCCACTAAAGCCTAA
Source organism: Cosmopolites sordidus (assembly GCA_031761425.1). Taxonomy (NCBI): domain Eukaryota; kingdom Metazoa; phylum Arthropoda; class Insecta; order Coleoptera; family Curculionidae; genus Cosmopolites; species Cosmopolites sordidus. Next base: position 24,522 of record JARFXV010000540.1, read on the forward strand.
TGTGATCAGTCAGTACGGAAAGAAATGCGGAATTGATATGCAATTTTGTCACCAGGGTGTCGAGATACCGTCGACGGGGAGCGTCCCGGATGTCCCTGTCGGTTACTGAGACTTATTTGATTATTTTAAAGCGGCTTTGATTTCGAATTCTGCCAATTACGCCATTCTCTTTGCCGTTTATTGCCAGCGACTTTTCGCAACAAGAAGGTATTTCATTATTCATTTAGCGATGGCGGATTCCGAGCAGCGACTGATGGAATGCCGGCTTAATGGCAATAGAATTACTTTTAATCATCGACATTTTAATTTATTAATTTATGAATTTATATTGTGAAAGCTGTTTTTATTCAAATGAATCAAATAGTTAAAATTAATTTCTATTAAAGGTTTTCTTTAAGAAGAGGATCTTTCAACAAGAAGGTTTTTCAGTTGACAGTTAATCTAGTCAGACAGTTAATTGTAAGATGACAGCTGAATTTTTCATCTTGTGAAAATATAAAATAGCGTGTGTAATGCTCAAATTTACTTTGGAAATAGTTAGCGTTCTATATATATATATATATATATATATATATATATATATATATATATATATATATATATATATATATATATATATATATATATATATATATATATATATTTATATGTATATGTATATGGAAACTCAACGTCAAGCGGGTGACGGACGAAAGGCCAGGTTATACCCGTTCCTGGCAAAAATAAGAAAATTAATACATGTCCCCGTGTTAAGTGATAACAGACATATTTTTGAAAATCTTAAAATTCGATATCCTGTGCTATATCTTTAGGTACTGTGATCACAAATTTGCCAAATTTTCAATGTTTTTTTTAACGTGATCCTAAATAACCATGCTATTAATCGCAGTCACAAATCAAACAATGGCTGTTGTTTGTTAATTTAGTAAAAAAAAAGTTTGATTGAGTCTTGGTTTATAAAAAATATGTCCCACAGACATACGACAGTATGATCCACAGAGTTCTTAAAAAGGCATCCATGAAAAAGAACTTAATATATTCAAAAATATCGCAAAGAATAATGGATATCAGCCCAGCAAATAAAAGAAAAAAAATGTTTCTAAATCATTCGATCGATCCGTTGATTCTGGGAAGAGTCACGACGTTTCACATAAATCTCATTTGGCATTTTCAAGTGTTGTCCGCTTCGACTAAAGAGTCAGTTGAGCTCTTCATTTAGAAGCATTTAGAAACATTATCTACCATCCGTAATAATATTAGATATAACATATTATTATTAGGTGCGTATAGACCCGGTTGGATCACGCAAAGCATTCTGACTCATTTTCGAGTGTTCTTTCTGATCCTCCACACCTCCCTCATCCTTTCTCCGTGGATTCTCTTTCTCTCCTCCGTCTACTTTGTTCCCGATCTCCTCGAAACTTCGCTCTCTGATGCAACGTTCCACATATAAATTTTGTATCTGTACGTTCTTCTATCCTCAATCTCTGTCGGACCCATTTGTGCTTTTCCCAGATCAGCTCTGACTTGTGCGATCCATGATACTGTTGACTTGACTCCTTGTATGTACGTAAGAATTCTGTTGGTGAGTCTTGTCGGTGGGAGTCTACTGATATGTCCATAGAATTTCAACCTTCTTTTTCTTATGTCCGCCGCTACGTTGGACATTCTATCTGTAGTCTTTCTAGAATGTAGTCTGGTCTGTATCCTTCCTCTGCCAGTTTTGGGCCGAGAATTTTCCTCATAACGCGTTCTTCTTTTCTTCTTTTAGTATGTTTCCTATGCCGCTTTTTGTATGGAGTGTAAGTGTCTCGCTTGCATATAGTACCACTGGTTTGATTATTGTGTTGTAGTGTCTTATTTTTGCGTATATATATATATATATATATATATATATATATATATATATATATATATATATATATATATATATATATATATATATATATGTATATGTATATATGTATATATATATATATATATATATATATATATATATATATATATATATATATATATATATATATATATAAACATATATATTTATATATAACGGTAAAATTTTTTAATGATAGGTTAAAAGAACATAAATATTCAATTATACATAATGAAAGAATCAAAGAAAGACGGGCTTTGCCGAACTTTGTATAGATCAGGATAATTGTTACACCAATACTGCCAAATGAATACATAGCTGCAATAAAAGCAGGCTGTGAAATTACTTGGAACTTTTCTAAATTTAAAAAAGCCATATTCAGATACCCAGCTAGACTTCGGAAATACCTCAGTTATTCAAAGTATCATAAATTTAACAAGGCAAAAAAAATGTCCTTAATTAGACAGAAGTTTAAAACTTTAGTTTAGTTTATACATATTTCTCCTTGAAAATGGTCGCTAGGCCGAAACATATCAGAATATATCTTGAATATTTTGTGAAACAAATACGAAGTGTTTTAATTATTATCATGATGATATCACGTTTGTGGAAACGTCGAAATGATTGCATTTTGAGTACATATTTGGATACATAAAACTTTTTGTCCCAAATGCTGAAAAGAATCGTTGGTTACATTTATGAAAGTACTTTCCTTTACACCCTATATATTAAAACTGAAACCTCATCCTTAGGAACAGTTTAACATTGATCCAGGGAGAGGAATAATAGAAAAACTCATATATATATATATATATATATATATATATATATATATATATATATATATATATATATATATATATATAAGACAGATAATTGATAAATTCAACGAGTATCATGTACTAGCTTTCTTTTGCTTTCTAGATTAATTAAAAGCATTACTTATAGTAAAGTAGAAGCATCTTTTATTTGTACTGAGAAATAGCAATATTGGAGTATCTGTGGAGTAAAACGGTAGTAAGTAGGTAAGGGATACTTCTGTTTGGCATCATTCATATACCGGTTAATGGTATTGTGGGATAGTCCTAATTCCCGCGAAAGTTTGATAGTGTTTGTTCTAGCATTTGCAGCAACGGCTAATCTTAAAACCTGATCTTGATAACCTATCTTCTTGCCCTATCATCAAGACTCATCTTTCCTTCCCGGAACTTTTTGAACAAGAGCTAAATGGTGCATATTGATACGGCCCCCTTTCTTCTAAAATATTACGAACGACGTCAATCCCTTTGAAGCCTTTTTAAAAATATTATCTTACAGTTGCCTTAAACACATGATTTATTTAACTCATTTTAAACAATTTGTTAAAAAAAGAAAATATTTTTAGAAATAAAGGAAAAAACGCAAATACTTTTGCTACGTTATAGTATTTGACAACGTGTCCGTCTTCAACAAGATGAGTATAGAAAATTTGTGAATTTAGGGAAACGTCGACGATAAATCAAAAAGAGAATAACCGCAGAACACATACACTGATCAACTTTGAGCAGGAAATTTGAAAATGGTAGAAAACAAGAATCACCTGCGAATCATCGCTCCCAAGAGACTGTAGATAGGGTCACATCGACTAGAAACAAGCTAAGAGAATAATTTTATTGGAAACATTCGTTAATGTAAAATGAATCTCCAAAGATCATTTTTGGGATTTCTTCTAATTTTTTTTGTCATTATAAAAGTTATCTCTACAAAAAAAATCTATTTAGATAATTTTCTTCGCTTTTTATAAAAATGCAGTTTAATATTATTTTAAAATTATTTGCATTAATCAGACGAAACACCGCATGTGATTTAACTAATTTTCCGAATCAAATTCATGATTACATGTACAGTAGACTAATATTTAAATATTTCCCTTGTTAACATCATTGTAAATTTGAAAACAATTATATAACAATCTGCAATAAAAGCTTTCATTGCAAATTTTATTATTTGAATTAATTGAAAATCAGAAATTAACTATTTCTGCTATAATGAAATAAATTACGTTTATTTTGTGACATGAGCAATATCATGTAACCTGTATTATTAATATTTTCATGATAACTTTGATGAATAAAAAAAATATTTTCTAAATAAATGACACAAAGTTACCTTAAAAAAATTAATATTTTGATTACATAACCTAAACTCTGGCTAATCGATGTTGCAATGCACATTCTTTATAGAGATATAACAAAACTAATTTTGTTGAAATTAGATTAAAAAAAAAAGAATCGTTATTGCATAATAAAAAATTGAATCTTTTTTTTCCTCGAATCAGGGACCATCATTATCCGGTGCAGAGTGAGTCGAACCAATTGAATTTACAGCCGATAGATGCGATACTCAAAGCGAAAACTTAGTTGATTCTGCGGAACGTAACGTCGTCAAAGGTTCAAGCAGGATTGATAAATCAATTCTCTCCAATCCAGCACAAGGTAGCGACACTAACAAATCCGATTTATCCACACAGTTATCTGTGATCAAGGCGCAGGATTCAGGACACGAGGCAAATTTTGTTGTCTTTGATTACCCGATCTGATATACAGCTGCATTTGGGTTTTTGCTGCATTTTTTGCCACTTTTTTAGTCCATTTATTTCTTAAAAATATCTATCTATTTATAATCTGTATCTATCAATTATATTTCTATATCTATTTATCTATCTACAGTGGATCCTAAAAATATACGGACACACTATTTAAAAAACCATTGAAGCAGTTTAAATTTACGCAAAAAAAAGTTTTTCTTCCCGTATATTTTACAGTTCTTACCTCCTTTTAACTTCTATATAACAAAGTTCCAAATCGTCATTCTACAATTTTAAGAAAAAACATAAATAGTGTTTTTAGACACCTCAAAAATATTCGGACTCGCAAAACAAAAAAATAAATCTGGATGGGACAATCATTTGAAATAAGTGGTAATCTTCGGATTTTGTTTGCTACAAATAATAATTGGTAGACTGGTGTTGAAGGAACATCTTAAAATGGGTCGTACACCAAATAAAAAAACATTAGTTCTGAAAATAATTAGTTAATGCTATTTCATTATGAAAGGGAAAATTTCTACTGAAAAATTGAGTAAATACTTCAGTTAAGTAAAAGAACGATTGGAGATATCGCATTGGTTTGGGCAAGCATTGGCGATTGGTAAGCCGCAGCCTTACCGTCCGCACCAACGCGACCGGCTCTTCAAAAAAACATTTTTTGGGTGGTTGATCACACCGACTTCGTTTCGGACCAAAAATTGACGCACAATTAACAATGTGTGACTTGGCGCATTATTGTGCAACAAACTCCAGATGTCTGGAACGCGATATTCTGGCGACGAATTCTGTGTATTAATCGTTTCTGGACTTCTAAGTAGTACTGCCCAGTGACAGTTTGACTAGTTGGAACAAACTCTTTGTGCATGATGCCTTTGCTATCGAAGAAAACAATGAACATTGTCCTGATTTTTGAAAGACTTCTACGTGTTTTTTTTTTGCCTGTGGTTAATTTTTCGACTTCCATTCTACACTTTGGCGCTTAGTTTCTGAATCGTATTAAAAGCCCCATGTTTCATCCCCCGTAATAATTAATTTTAGGAAGTTTTGATCATTTCTGGCAGCTGCGACGACCTTTCTGGAATGATTGAGACGAAGTGATTTCTGCTCCTCGGTCTACGTGTGTGGAACAAACTTTGCACACACCTTTCTTTTACCCAAATCCTTGAAAAGAATGAGTCGAATCGTTTCTTTGCCGATACTCAAAGCCTCTTCTATCATTTTTACTGAAGCATTGCGGTCATTTGCTACAAAATCGAGAACTTTTTCGATCATTTCGGAAGTGCGAGCTGAAATTGGTCTTCCGTCACGTTTCTCATCCTCTAGCGACACGCTGCCATCCAAAAAACGTTTATGCCACAGAAAAACATTTGTTCTGCTTAAACAATCATCGCCGTACACTTGCTGCCTCAACCGAAATGTTTCCGACGCAGTTTTGCCGAGTTTTGCGTTGAATGTAATAGCAGGTCTTTGTTCAATGATTTTATTTGTCCATCAAACTTTATGGCTTGTAAACAAGACGTCATAAAATTAACAAATGTCAACCGATCGTTTTAAAGTAGGTTCCGTTAGGTCCAGGAATATTCAAGCTTTGAAACGACACAGCTCGTCAATAGATGGCGTGACTGATTGCTGAAAGATATCTTAATGGACGCACGGATATCTTATTGATACTTAATGGACACACTGTGTATTTATTAATATATTTATTTCTTTATTTATTTATCTATTTATATTCTGCATTATATTTTATTGCAATAAATTGTTGAAAATAAAAATGTAAATTTATCTCTTCATCAGAAATTAAATAAATATCATTCTATTTATTTAAAGATGTAATTTTTTTTTTTAATGGTATATTTAACTTTGTTTTACCCCTGACCAACTTAGGCTCAAATTGGATTTTGCTATATCAAATACATAATGTGCTCGATACAATTATGCGAATCTCTTAGGTGCCGGTTCAAACATACATACATGCAGGCGTGTTGTTCAAACGCCTTTATTTATATCTATTCGAATACCGAAGGAAACAGAGCTTGTCCGTCATTAAATTTGAAAATTGTGTTTAAATACAGAAAAATAAATGATTTTAAAATATTTTGTAAAAGCTATTAATTGCAATATATAATAATATTAATAACACTGATATTAAGATTATTGACATGTGATTTATAACGAAAACGAATATGCGATACGTGAAAGGTTGAAAAGCAAAAAGAAAATTCGAGATAATTTTCCACTGTACCTCAATTTAAAAAGTTTCAGGTACAGTACGAAATAAGGTGTTGGGTAAGCTGTTTGTGTTAAAGCTTGGTGTTAATGGTTGGAATCATTTCCATCTATTTAGTACTCCTTTAAATCCCTCCATAATCCAAGTAAATCGTAAGCGTCATATGGACTTTGCTAAAGAATATGTTTCTATGCCTCACTCGTTCTGGGAAAGAGTTATTTCAGACGAGTCCAAATTTAACGTGCATGGGTCAGATGAGAGACAAAACATTTGAGAGCAGAAAAATGACGCTTCCAAGTTAAAAAAATGAACCACAGTGAAACATGGCTGTGGTTGGATAAGTGTCGCGAGAGTAAGTAGATTAGAAATAATCAGAGGAATAATGGATACAAATTTATGTACATTAATATCTTAAAACAAAATTTGAAAGAAAGTGCTCATATATTAGTATTGGAAAATACCTTCCTATTTCCACTGAAGATGCAAGAATGACTATTTCATTCACTTTGCTGCCTTAAGACTCCACCCCAATTAAAATTGAGAGCTTGTGAGATAAAATGAGTCTTCAAATTTGAAAAAAGGGGTCAAAAACTAGAGGGGATGAGGGGATGCATGTGCGCCTATTAGAAGTAAAGAAGGTCCTACAAGTTATTAAATAATAATACACAGTGGTCAAGTGGAGAATATTAAAAATATTCAAAAAACAAGGAAAAACATATTCTTGTGCTCCTGGTAAATTTCTCAATCCTTCAGTCGCCATCAAACGCCAACAAGCATCTCCCGAGACCGGGACCGGAAGATGCTTGTTAACGTCAGGTAATCGGTAAACCGGTACCTGAATATAGGGCCTGGGTTTGGATCCGGACGGTTTCAGACGGTAGTACTGTTACGAACCACTGGATGGCGTGAGCTGCATTTCAATGCTGCTTTCATCAGATTTGGCCGATTCGTATGGTCAGGACAGGTTAATCCTTCAGTTGCTTTCGAACATACAAATCGAAGCCCGACTGATGACGACTTAAGGTCAGAAACCGGTCTTGGGAGATGCTGTTGGTGTTTGATGGCGACTGGAGGATTGAGAATTTTATGTGAAGTACAGGAAAGTTTTCTCCTTGCTTTGAATATTTTTTATAATTTTACTCACAAAGACAGTTTTTTTTAATTGTTCACATACACACTTTTTGCGTTATTGTTTTGATATTTCTTAAAAGTTATTTATTGTAAAAAGTTTAGAAAGAAAATAGTTTGGTGTAATTAATAAAAATTAAAGTTGATTTTTGTAGCATCTAAGATTTATTTTGAGATCCCAAAAAAATATATATATTTTGCATTATAAACATACTCATATGCTTGAGCACTCTAAGCGTCTGTGCGTTTGAGCTTCTGTTAGCAGACTTTTTTGACGCAATATATAGTTTTTTTAATATTTTATAATTTCAAAATTAACTTTTAATTATAACGAATAGCTAGACAGTAATTTTTTTTTCAACGGTAAAATGAAAAACGTCGTTGTCAAATTGTAACCAATACCGTCAAAATTCAACCCGAACGATAAATAATCTGCCTAAATTAGAACAAACTTCGTTTCGAAGTATCCGAAACAAGAATGAAGGAGAACAGCAGAAAAAGCCAACGTCAAATTGGACGATGGCATTAAGCTGGCGGGGAAAGGGGCCAAGGGGTGGGGATTGGCCGTTGGCGAGAAGGGCGGCGGAGGGGCAGGCAGCAGGAAGGGGTTTGAAAAGTGCGACGCATGCATGCGCGTTGCGGGCGGAGAAGCACGGGTAGGGGGATGAGCCCTGGCTTTGATCTCGCCATATCTTTTACGAATGCAAATTTCATTTTGCCCGTGCCGTACCCCATCAAAAATATGAACTAAACGATAACTTTATTCATTATTCATACCCGGGGCACTAACCGCCGTGTCCCGCTCCCCACCATTGTAGACAGCGTCACTAGGGGGTGGATTTATGGTCATAAAATAATATCATTTTCAAAAATTGGTCAGGTAATCAGTTACATCTTGCACCGAGTTGATGTTCATATTTAAATTAGGTATACATATTCCTAAATGAAATAAAAAGTCGTAATATTCAACAAAACATTTATTGCTTAAATATACATATCCTTTCTGTATTTAATTGTTCAGTGTTTATTGTCCCTTAAACAAAATGAACTTTGTATGCACACTACGAATTTTTTCATTTACTCCAGCATTTTTACAAATATAATTAATTCATGTAGTGTAAACAGTCAATAAATAAACTAAAGTGGGAGAGAAGAATGTTTGGCTTTTTCTTTTTCTGTGTTCTTCTATTTGGATTTTGGGAAACCTTGAAAAAAACTAGTTTAATAATATGAAATCCATATCAAAATGGAAGTAACATTTACATTTATTAGTGATGATATATGAAAAAAATTGGATTGTAAAAAAGGTTAACACTCTGTTTTATTAGTTATATTTATATGTTCTTTATAGTGAGTGAAATAACATGTTTTATATGTACATATGTTAAAAATTTAAGTTCTAAAGTAAGATAATCACTACCTTGATAATATTATAATTATATTATTTTACCTAATATCAATTTGACTGCCTATATTTGGCGCCTATGCATACCAAGCCATCTTAACCTTAAAAGTTCATTCAAACAAAATTCTGGCAAAAAACTGACAAATTTAGTATTAAAAGCACTTACCTATGTGATGTTGCTGTTGAATTTTGATTTTTTTCGGTCAGGGAACAACCACAAGACGCACAACTAACCATATTTAGTGTGTTTGCCGATATTATTGCTTTTATTGTCAAAATAATAAGTATTAATATATATTTACACTAGAACACACAAAAAGATTATTCCAGTACACTTATTCGTACCTTATTATTGATTAAAACACACTAAAATTGCTCAAATCTACTATTAAACTTCTAAATTATTGAATCTTCTAATTATTGAATCTTCTAAACTACCAAAATTTCAACATCAATGAGTCATCTGTGGTGTTTCAATATGGTCATTTCCGTCCCCATTTATATGTGCACAAAGATAGGCAAGACTCGTTCCTGTTAGTTTTATATTCAAAGAATCCAACACATTTTTTTTTTACAAGCATATAAACAGCAACTAATGGAAAGTCCCTACCCTTCTGAACTACACATTATTTTAATGAGATGATTAATCAATGCCAGAATAACATGAAATAATTTAAAATGAACAAAGACATTTCTAAAAATATTTCTGGTAGCTTTATTTCGAATTTTTCCATTTTGAAGTTGACACCAAACAGTATTACTTTATTTCCCAAGCCTAACCTAAACCAACTGTGAAATAATGAATTTCGATATTTTATCAGATTTGAAAAATAATAGGATAAATAAAAATAAATAATAGAAAAAAGTAAATAGTTCCTCATGTTCTCATTACAAACATTTACATTCTTCAACAGTATGAAAAAGCGAAACATTTAATATTTTAGTTACCGGACGTAGATAAACTAAAGTAAATCATTGGTTGAAACATTCAAAAACGGGCGTCAGTTACGCTCAAACGTATTTCACGGCGAGTATAAACCCGCATTTGGATAAAGCCCATAAATCCTGGAAGAGAGAGTTGTTTGTCCGTCTATACAGGGACTGATCTCGGGCGTTATTCGGATCCTTTAAGGAGCGAGGTTATTTTTGCATGCGAATAGGATAAACGCCACAGTCTGAGCGATCCAGACAGGCAATACATTGAAGAATCCTCCTGGGAAACATATACCATTCCAGGTTTTCGTTGAACAACTGTTCGACGATTGCAGTATGTATATAAACCCCTATTTTTTAAAACTTTGCTAAACAAGTACGAATATAAAATGTATTTACTGTCTTTAAATAAATATTTATTAATAATTTATTTATTTAATTCAATGATCAATCTCAAAGTTTTGGGAGTAGAGGATACTATATAAATTAAGAAAATAAAAATTAAATAAAAATGTATTTTTAAAATTAAGGAAAAACAAGAAGTTGCAAATTGGAATTAGTTTAGTCTCAAAAACTATGTTTAATGTACAAGGGTTGATCGAAAAGTTCTCTATTCTAATTATGTCATCTCTGACACAGAGATGGCATAATTATAACAAAATGTCAATCTTAGATAGCTCGTTAGATAGCGTGTTGTGAAGTATCAGAGGCGTGTGTAGATTCTTGTTTGTTGCGATCGAATAAAATAATCAAATTTTGATAAAATCTGATAAATAAATAATAAATGAATGTTTGAGATACCCAAAAACCGATACGACCAACAAAATCGTCACAAAATTCACAGTATCGTATCGTTTCCACACCAGTTACCAGTTTACTGTCATTGTAAACATTTCAATAGAACTTGTTTACTACAATTTATAAGATGGATATGAAATAGCTTTTCGCTCGATGGTGTCCAATTTGTTTATAGTCGATCAAAGACTCATTTAATAAAACATTTAGTGTTTATATTTATTTAACCGCTAATTCTGTTGGGTTTTTTCCGTGTTTTGTAACATTAGATAAAACGCGTATTTATCGTTATTATTCACCAACATCAGAAACGAAGCAGCAGTACAAGCATTCGATGAAACAGCTTCAAAGAAAACGCAAACAATTGAATCAGTGAGTTCAAAGACGGTACAAATCCAAAAATCTCATTATGAGATAAGCAACAATGAAATTTTGGATATTTTGGTCCTTAGTAACGCCGGTAAACGTTTTAGTCAAATCTATGCCTTTCTATAGGAAAACATTTTAGTCAAATCTATGCCCTTCTATATCTATTGATGCTAAAATTGATGCCAAAATTTTGCAAAATGAAAATATTAAGCTCTGGAGTTGTAGTGTTTTTCATCTCATCCACCGAATAACCAGGAAATCCCAGGAAGAAATCATTACAAAAATAAATTAAAAATGTATATCAAGTGTTTAAAATAAAACTAAATAGTTTTAACATAATTATTTGGGTTAAAAGAGCTTATAAAAATAATTAAAATTGATCTTAAAATATATTGACATCATATCATTAAAAAATAAATTTTATTATGAATCTCATCATGTTCTTCAACGGACGAAATTGTTTTCCAGTTTCGAATTGGTTCGTAGAACGGAGTTACCTTGCATGGAATATATTGCAGCAATTTTATCACATAGCAATTTTGTTTTCATTAATTGCTACAGGCTCTGAGTAGGCTCTGTGGCAGGAAGTCTTTAATTAGCTTTTGGTTTACCCAACTTAAAAGTTGAATATCGATATACTCGTATATTTTTACATAACCAGGAAGAAGTCTATCGTAGACAAACATTCTATAGCTGGACACTGCAAGTGTTTTATTCCCGCATTGTTCATATCAAGACATTATAAACTTCAATCTTTGAAGTTTATAATGTCTTGATGTGTTATAATTTTTACCGTGAACGGCCTTATCTACTTTTTTCTACTTTCTAGAATAATTTTTTCATACTGCGAGGGTAGGTAAATCCTATCACATCTTCTTCTTGCTCCTTTTATGGTACAAAATCACGATCATATGGTAAAAATGAGTGACCGCGTACTGGGAAGTAGTGGTAGATCTTGTCAAATCTTTTAGTTGCCTGCAGGCCCTTTAAAAAACCTACATCGTATTATTCCGGTTTTGATCAGGACAGGAATCAGAAAAAATCTGTAGCTCTTTAACCTCAGGTGAGATTTTTTTTGTATGAAATCGTAAATGAAGCTACACACCTAATTTAGCCTTTTATGAGTAGAGTGGTAGACGCAAGTTCTGCATATAGTCGAAACATATTGCTGTCACTTCTGCTTTTTCTTCAATAGCTTAGTAACATCTCTTATTTTATTGTAGAATTTGTTTGCACCTCTCTTATGGACCTTCAACTTTGATGTAGCAACTCTTTTAGCATTACCATTAAGGTTTTTATCCCCTAATTTAGTTTCAAGATTTTCACAAGTTGAACAAACATCAACCTGGGGTCGTCCAAATTTTAAATTCTTATGTTGTTTAAAATATTTTAGATTTAATTCATATTTAATAACACCGTTCAAATCGGGATTTTTTAATGAAAAATATGTGCCTTGTCTTAATATTTAATGTATTTGAAAAATATTTTACTGCTTTAGTAGCATAGTGTGCAATTCGTACTGGAAAGATTCAATGTATTCCTTTATTTTAATCAGCTTGTCATCATTAATAACTCAAGGCTTATAAGACTCGAGGCCTAGGACAACAGAATAGTTATTAGTCGATGCACCTGAATGTGAGTAATGATGTGCAAACTCATGTAAGCTATTTTGCCAACACAAACCCGATCACTTCCTTTCCTAGCAAAATACAAAAAATGACTCGCCTTTACATTTGAACTATTACCTTCTAGGTGATTAGAACGAGGTCTACGTCTTTGCATAGGCTTAGTTTGTATCGGTCCTACCAGGTAGCTGTCCTTTTCGTTTTTTGGTTTACCATTGTATAAATTTGTAATAATCTCCAGTTTTTCACTGGCTAAAAATGTAGTCGTACATTTATGTTGGCAAGAACAATCTGTTCTAGTACATTTAGCTTGAATTACTTTGTCTTTACTATGAATGTCGTATGCACAGTTCAGACGAGTAATTTTAATTTTTTCTTTCATCCATGTTTCGGGGTGAGCATTTCATTTCTTTCTTCTGTTTGATTCTTCGTCACTTCTTTCTTCCTGTAGAGATTGTAGACCACTCATTATAACTGATTACAGCACTAGTTTAATAAAAATAAAAAAAAGCTATAAAAATATTAGCAAACACAAACATTTTTCTTCCAACAACAATCACAAAAAAGAATAATGAAATAACAGCGACTGTAAACAAACAAAATGTGCATGTTTAAACTAAAGACAAATGCTTGCAAGGTGGCGCTCCGATGCGTGGAAGAACAGTACTAGTCCTTAACTCGTACTGTTTTTTTCACTCATTCAACGGCTAGACTGGTTGAATCACCAATACATTTTCTTCAACTTATACTTTATATATATATATATATATATATATATATATATATATATATATATATATATATATATATATATATATATATATATATGTATATATATATATATATATATATATATATATATATATATATATATATATATATATGTATATATATATATATATATATATATATATATATATATATATATATATATATATATATATATATATATATAAAGCAATTTTATAACATAAAATAAAAATTGCCAAAGTTTTTGAACTCACTGATTCAATTCCGATTTCAGGAAAAGTTATGGTTACGGTTTTCTGCGATTTTCATAGTATGGTGTTCATAGACTACCTGGTAAAAGGATGGACCATTACCGGGGAGTCACTACTATACCAATTGAAGGGTACTTTTAGCCTAACACCATCTGATCAAAAAGAAAGTAATCTCACTATGATAATGCAACTACAATATAAGTTTGGCTGCGAAATTTCATGACCTACGATTCGAAGTGCTTTCCCATGCCCCGCAGTCACTGGAATTGGCTCCCAGTGCAATCCCAGTGAAATGACTCGCTGAGCGATATTTTAGTTCAAATGATGACTTCAAAACTGAGTAGTATATAGATTTATAAGGTTAATCTTTCAAAAAACTCTACAAAAAATACACGTTTCGTAAAATTATACATTAACGAAATTTCACTGGCAAAAACTGAATGTTTCTTCAATTCTGGGACATGGAGTACCATCTTACTGGAAATAGACCCTCAATATAATTCAATTCCGTCCATAATCATTTAGTTAACATTGATTACAACGTGCTTCGAAATTATGACATTGCAAACAAATTTTATACGTGTGTAACTATAAATATACATATTCTGTAATATTTTCCGTAAAAAAACAATAAGAGATACCCTTTTGAAAGACATGATTTTTTCTTATCGATTAACTTTCATTGTTTTCACTTAGACCACTAATGTTTATATTTGAGCGTACCGTGTTTAACTTTTTGTTTATCACAGTATTAATGTATTCAATAATCTTTGAATGGAGGACTGGTCTAGCTTATTATTTAGACCAAAAAATTAATTTATTTTGCGATGAATGTTATTCAAAACACATGTGTGGAAATCCTATTTTTTCTTCACGGGAACTTCAGCCGCGCTTTTAGAGATGACTTTTTCCGACAGATTTTTGTATAGATTTCTGATGGGGATCTAGAGAGAGTCAGATCAATTTAGAGTCAGAAGTTTTCCATACATCTTCTTCTTATCATGCCGTCGTCATACGAAGGTTAGCGACCATAATGACGTTAATGAAAGATTTCATCTTGTAGTATGTGTTGTATGTAGAATGTGTCATCATTCGTTGAATCATTTAGGAACTCAAATTCCTAAATACTGTCTATCTATCCACTCGCTCAATATTACGTTTGTTTATTAATTATTGTTAATTTCACTTATTACTTAATTGTGTGCTGTTATTGGGTAATTTCGTGAAACACATGTATTTCTTTTCTTTAGGTTCATATTCAATCCGCTGAGTTTGCTGGTGTTTTTTCTTATCCTTTTCGTCATTATTTGCAGCTCGATAAGAAGTAATACGATTGTGTCATCGGCATACCATATATTTTGTTGAATGTTTTCTCCTCGAAATTATTCCTGAATAATGACCTCTGAATAGATATTGAAAAAAGTCGGTGAGGTAATGCACCCCTGCCTTATTCCTCGTTTTATGTGTATGTCTTTTGTTCTTCTAAACTGACTTTAGCTATTTGATTATTCTATAAGGTTTCTATTATTCTCAAATTCAGCTTATATATTTATTTTTCCCTTAATAGTTTGGTCAATTTCTCATGACTTACTTTATCGAACATCTTTTCATAAGTTGTAAACCCCGCATGAATTTCTTTATTGACATCAGGGCATATTGAGCCACTACATTAAAACTAAAGCGAGCATGCCAAGTACCAAGACCATTTCTAAACCCAAAGTGTGTGTTGCTCCTCCTCCAAACGTCGATAAATTATGTACTATCTTTAGAAAGGCTTTAAGCAAGTGGCCCATTAAAGAGATAGTTCGATGTTTGATTTCTTACGAAATCAACCATTCTGATAGTAAAATGCCTATGCTGTAAATCAAATTCAAAAAGTTTGTTATTGCCTGTAATCGGTCGCTAATTTTACTGATTCTGTTGGTATTGCTTCTGGTGCAGGTGTTTTATTACTTTTCATACTTTTAAATACAAATTTGACCTCTTCTATTATTATGTCTATTTTATCTTCTTTGCCTATTATCATTTGTTTTTGCTGCTCTTGTTTGTGGTCTTCAAAAAATATATATTTTGTCCATCTTTGGAGCTTATTTTCGGTGCCTAATAACACTACTCCATACTAATTCTCTAGTATACTGTACGGTCTTCACATGCTGTTAGTGGCTTCATACGTATATTTATATTAATGTGTAATTACAAATGATAAAACAACATTCCTACTTAAATTCTAACTAAATTTAACTTTTCTATTTTACTTGATTTTACTATTCTTACGTACAATTTTCAACTTAATGTTTACGTTTAGTTTGCGAGACTTGGCTTTTTAACCTTTCGTGCTAGTATTTACCCTTTTCACATTTTTTTTTGTAATTTCTCAATCTAACCTATTTTTTACGCGTACCTAACTGCAACGTGCAACTTCCCCTCTAAAACTTAACCACACTTTTTGACGTATTCTTTCGTAAAACTTTCAACTCTTTCTCTCCTAAGACTTACCCACTTCTTTCTACATATAGTCTCATCACACTCAGAATTATCTCTTTTTACGTATTCTCTCGACTTAATGTGAACTTTTTCTCCTTCTGCGTCTAGTGACACTCAAATCTTTATGCATACATTGTTTAGTATTGTTTAATCACCCCCTCAACTCCCTCACTTTGAGCTTTTTAATCTCCCGACTTTTTTTTTTCTCAGGTCTTATCTTACCCCATTATCAGGCACACCAATTTATTCAAAATAACTGTGTTTTCTTTTTCTGGACATTATATACCTTTTCTGGGTTTTAAAAAAATGTATTTGATTAGTTACTTTAATTTATATTACTTACTTACGTTACTTTTAATTATATATATATATATATATATATATATATATATATATATTCAGAAGTGGATTCAGTACAATGGATCACATCCAGGTTGTACAGCAGGTCATAGAAAGGCACAACGAATACACCATGCCACTGTGCTTGGCTTTTATCGACTACGAAAAAGCATTTGATTCCATCTCAAAGCATGCAATAATGGATGCACTGCTTAGCCAAGGTGTAGAGAGAGCCTATGTAAACCTATTAGAATCGATATATGATGGAGCTACAGCCACAATTCACCTTGATGATCTTGAAGTGGGAATTAATATAGAACGAGGTGTACGGCAGGGTGACGCAATATCGCCTATTCTTTTCTCGGCTGGCCTTGAAGAAGTATTCCATAAACTGGATTGGGAACAGGATGGGGTAAAGATCAATGGTGCAAACTTAAACCATCTTAGATTTGCAGATGATATTATTCTCATTTCACAAGACCCAGAGGAGCTGCAAAGACGCATACAAGAACTGCAAAGGGCTGGCGAACCATTTGGCTTGAAAATAAACCTGAAAAAGAGTCAGGTTATGTTCAATAACTTCGCTCAGGACAGAAGAATTTCAGTTTTAGGAAGGGATTTAGAGATTGTGGACAGCTTTGTATATCTTGGGCAGAAGATTTCCATGGAGGGGAATACCGCCCGGGAGGTGGAACGGCGTGTTAAATGTGGCTGGCAGGCATTTGGTAGGCTCAACATAGTGTTTAAGAGCAGACTCTTTGCCTGAAAAGAAAAGTATTCGATCAGTGCGTTCTGCCCGTTATGACATACGGAAGTGAAACCTGGACACTCACATCGCAATCAATTCAAAAACTTCGGGTGGCACAGAGGGGAATGGAAAGATGTATGCTTGGCATTACAAGACGAGACAGAAAATCCTGCGCATGGATCAGGGAACAAACAAAAGTCTGTGACATCATTGGAAGAGTAAAACAGTTGAAATGAAGATGGGCAGGCCATATAGCGAGGCGATGGGACGACAGATGGACCAAGGCAATCCTGGAGTGGATACCGCTTGATCGCAAACGTCCGCGAAGAAGACCGAAAGCACGATGGACTGATGAGATCGTTAAGTATATTGGACCCGAGTGGCAGAGGAAAGCCCAGGACCGTGAAGGTTGGAAGCATGCTGAAGAGGCCTTCATCCTGCAGTGGATCGATACGGGCTGGTGATGATGATGATATATATATATATATATATATATATATATATATATATATATATATATATATATATAAATAAGTTTCCATAATATGGTTCAGTAATGTAAATGCGTTGCTGAAATGTTAAACAGTACAATCTGTTACTTAACCAAATAGCTTACCATATGTCAGTGATTTCTAAACTTTAGGTTACTACTATACAACGATACAACCGAAAAACTTAAATTAAAATCACAAATTGATATACAAATGAAAGTTCGACCATATTCTACCTTCTAACATAGACCTGTTGATTTTTAATGTTAGAATTTATTATTTTAAATATTGGAATATAATTTTTAATATTAGATCATCATAATTGTTTATTTTTTGAAGTAAAACCATATATATTCTGTGAACAGTTGTTCGCCACTTTTATATAATAATCTACCTGTTAGTAGGAGTGTGGTAGCTCCGTCTCGGCGTGAAATATGAACACAATTTTTAAATTTGTACAGTTAACCCGCGGCGCATAGTCGTTCTACGTAATCGGGTTGCACCGCAAAATGAGTTATTCATTTTAGATTTACGATCGGCCCTCGAGTCGAATTTCGGTCTGGAGAACCCGCTCGTCGGTCCGACGTTATGACCGCGCTTTTTCCTCGTCAGGTTTTCACGTTCGATTTCTGCGTATGGACGATTATTTTTTCAATGGTCCCATTCATGATAAATAAAAGTGTATCCGTTTGAAAAGTGGACGGTGCCTATTTAAATATATTGGGCAATGTGGGCAATATATACAGAAAAGCATAGAAAAACATTTGAAATCAATTCGTCCATGTAAAGGCGCGTTCTCACGAGTCAAGTTTAATTGACCGATTTTAGTTGATCAACAAAAGTTTAATAAAAAACGTGGTGAAAACCTTTGTTGCAATAGAGCTGATCAACTTTTTAGTGGATCAAGAAGAATTTGAGCGGGTCAAACTTTATTGTTCAAGCGATGAGTCATCCGTTTGCTTTCAAGTTAAATCCGGCCTTGAAACCTGTGAATCCCCCATTCCAATTAGCCGGTCAGTTCGCTTTCAGCTGGTATCAAATGCAGGTGTTTTGTCCGTGTGGTGTATTCAAATATCTCTAAAATGAGCGTCAAGTGGTCCGAAAGCTTAATGTTCACATTTTTGAACTATACAATAAGCACGATTGTCGAAAGATGCACGAGAGAATACTTTGAGATGAATAATCGAAGAAATGGCCATTTCCGGTATAACCATTTCTGATGTAAAAAACAAAATTAAGACGATCAGAACTATATACAAGAAAGAATATTCATTGGTGTGCAAATCCAAAAAAAGTGGAAATGGGAACGGAGGAATTATACAGACTCAAACTGTTTTGGTATAAAAGTATAATATTTATAATACAAATTTAGTAAGTATTACTTTTTTTAAAGTAAATTTAAATTATTATTAACGTTGTATAAACTTTTAGAATAACATTAACTTGTAATTATTATTAATAATCGTGTATCATATTCAGTTCAGGGCCCAACTCCTTCTCCTGAAAAATATTCTGCGTATCCATCTCGCACAGTAGACGCTGATGTGGAGTAGTTCCGACTCTCTAAATTAACTTGCAAGTTAACTTGCAAATTAACCAAACCATTTACTTGTAGTAATTCCAACCGCTACAGGTAGCTCAAAAACTTTGAATCTAGAAACCAATATTACGAATGCCTTTTCAACTACGCGACGAGCTCTTGTAGTTTAAGATTTTTTGTTTTCTCGATAAATTAGTACGTCTCCCAAATGGTTTTAAAATGTTCGTTCGTTAGAAAAAAAACACCGTCAGCTACTATCCCTGTATTTTTGGAAAATATAATCTATTGCTGAAATCTTCTAACGCTGCATTCTAAGATGATTTTCCAAAAGCGGCAGCATTATTTGCTGGTCCATTTGTGCCTACATCAAAATAGCGGAAGTAATAATTTGCGTTAACACCAACACAAATTGCACTGTTTGAGCCTTTGTAATTAAAATACTGAGATCCACTATGATTCTCATTTCATATAACGATATGTTTTACGTCTATCGCACCATAACAGTTAGGAAAATTTAATCTGAAGTAGTGTTCCTTTTGAATTATTTTCTATTCTTCTTCAGTTTGTGGCATTTATAACAAAAAAAATTACATTGTAAAAATTTAAAATAATTACTAATAATTACAAAATGTTCAAAACTATTACACATTTCCGTAACGGGTGATTTTTCTCACCTCACAAAAACATTATCAATGTTAAAAGTTTCTACAATCACCTTCATTTGCAATACAACTTTTAATGATCTTCTATTTGATCTTCTATTCTATTTGAAGTTTTATTTATTTTTTAGAATTTATCGCAATATGATGGAGCTGAAAGCGAAATAAATAAAAGTACAGAAGAAAACCCGAAGGAAAGTAGATATATTATTCTTTATCTGTTACTACCACAAATGCTGATACTCAGGAAGAAATAATACATGTGGAGGACACAGACGCTGTCAATCGGTCTACTCCAAAATAATTAAAACCAACAAATGTATTTTGTGCTCCTCAGAGTTGCAAACGGACAATTGTTCATGACCTAAGCGCAGCGATTGATAAACTTGATAAAGTAGTGCAAAGTAATAGAAATAAGACTGAAACTGAATTTGACATGTTTGCTAAATATGTTGCTGTCCAGCTAAAACAGATGCCTCTTTACGATGCTATTATCTGCCAGGAACAAATTGAAACTGTATTAAGACAAAAACGATTCGAACTCATAATGAAACAGTCCCATTATGACGCAACTCCATCATCAGCGTTTTCAAATTGCATGAATAGTGAATATTGGTCGTCCTCAATTGCAACTCATTCTAGCAAGAAACAACAATGCGGAGAGGATTCGGAGCAGTCATCTGCTGTACTTGCTAAATATCTAAATAATATTTTACAGCAAAAAAAAATAAAAAAATAAATAAAATGTTGCAAAGCATCCTACATTTATTACTTTTGTTAAAACAGATTGTACTTACTTTAATAAACTCTTCTAAAGCCTGTTGAAATGATATTTTTAGGTACACGTTATACGGAAGCAAGCGTTGAAAACGAATCTCCTGAAGATAAATACCTTAAAATTACTTGCGGCAGTTATTTGCAGCTTGTATCACTATGTCACATTTCTTTATGTAATATTGAACTTTCTATAACAGTTTCTCAAATTTTTCTTCCGTCATTCTCAAATAATTTCTGCATCCTTCACTACCCTCCAACGCTAATTCCTTCAGCAACGTCTCCGCTGCTCCCAATCCGTTTCTTCTAAAGATCCACTGTCTCACCCAAAAACGGCGCTTTTGACGAATGTTCTTCTAGTAATATAAATGTCACAATGTGTACCATTTCGCGAACCGCTACGTTCAAAGCTGTTATAAAACTGTAACTTTTTTATCAGTTTCATTTGAAACGTGTGAATTAAAACTGATTCAAGTCGAATTTAACTTTTGTTAATCAACTAAAATCGGTCAATTAAACTTGACTCGTGAGAAAGCACTTTATGGTTCATTTTACGATATTCATATCATAAGATAATTTCATACGATTATTATATTAAATTTTTCGAGATAGATGAAGTCGAGCGAGTAGAAGACACAGAAAAACTATTTCGCGTTGAAGTTTCATATTTAATATTAATATTTTTGCGTTTTTATGTATTGAGTTATTCCGTAAGTTTCCGCTTTTTTTATTAAAAAGTTATTATAACAGCAAATTAATCAATAATGTATTATCCGTCCTCAATTAATTTATTGATGGCATTTCGCCAGAAATCACCAAGCCTGAACTTGGAAATATTGTTAAGTCACTTTTTGTTAGCGAAGGTTAAGGCCCTCATTTGTTTGTGTGAGCAAAAGAAATGATAATCCGTTGGGACAGTACGGCGGATGCGGAAGAACGTCTTACTCGACATCATTTAAGGCCTCCTTGATGATGTTTGCTGTGTGAGGTCGTGAGCACGATGACTTGGCCTTGTCAATCAGGTTATTTCAGTTGAATAAGTCATTTACACGGTGCAGCCGGTCGAGGTAGCCTTCCTTGTCGATCGTCTTATTCTTCACTAGCATTTCCCAGTAAATGAGACCCTCCCAGTCTCACCAAATACAGATCATGGTCTTTTTGGGATGGAGATCTTGCTTCACTTTCGCCCTTGGCGTGTCTCCAGTGGCCTCCATTTCTTTTCTCTTTTCTTTACATTGACTGACGTAGAAACACCATTTCTCACATCCGGTGGCGATTTTGTACAGGAATCGTTGATTCGTACAGGCTTCGTTGCGGCGATTTTCCTTGTTGTCATCGATTAATTTGTGTGGCACCCAAGCCCAAAGTTTTTGAGAAAATTCCATAGATTGAAAATGTCAGGAGATCATAGCAAGGGCCGCAGTACATCTTCTCTGTCATTTCTCGGTATGTTTCACGACCGTCCTCCTTCAAAAATCCTTTAAGATGGTCCTCGTCGAAGTTGGAAGGTCCACCAAAGCGGGGCGTATCATCCACGTCGAAGTTGCCATTTTTGAACTTGGCAAACCAATCTCGAGCAGTCCGATCAGGTATTGCGTCCTTTTCATATATGCCGCAAATGTATCGAACTACTTCTGTAGCTTTTTGATCACGACAAAAGGGGCAATATAGTAATCGTCGAATTTTTTTTTGCTACCTGGAATTCCCATTTCAAAAGCCTGAATCAAAGCAAAATTCAATTTTTCAGAAAAATTATGCCAATAGATTTCTAAAATAAGAAAATGGATTTCGAATGTATATATACACTTGGCCAAACGAAATAAAAATGGAGAAAAAACACACGAATTATAAAAACAGCGGGAACTTGTGGAATAAACAAGCACAAACACAGGTTGATTCTAGGCAACCAAATAAACATTATTTTACTTCATTTAATCAGTTCGTTAAACGAGTTCGATCGAAAAATTGTCCATTAATCTCGTGCTTTTACTCCTGTCTACAAGGTATATTAGATTTTTTCCTGTCTAGTCAACTTCCTTGAGTATATCCATAAGTGACAAAGGTGCCAATGCCTGATTGCAGATTAATCCAGCTAAAATAAATTGATATGTATGGCATATAACAACAGTGTTACGTATGACATATAACAACAGTTCAACCGTAAAAAGTTTTACTTACTGATCATCGAAATTACAATGTAGAATTGTTTGTTTTATGTCAATTATATTTATAGGTATATAATTTCGCAGCTGATTTCTCATATTAAATTATAAAAATGTCTGTCACAAAAAAAAACAGTTGAATCATTATAAATATAACAGTTTTTTATAAGATATGGGCTTTAAATACGATGATTTGTTATATCAAAATGGAGTGCGGTAGTAAAGTCGCGAGTGTTGATACGGTTTTTTGAATTTCGAAATTACTAGAATGTAATAAAAATATTTGAGTTTTTTCCTTTGTTAATAAATAACGGATTATATTTCACTCCTTTGAGGTTTAATTCGATTTCAGCTTTTTGCTCCGACAAAAACACATTCTTTCTTCAGAATTAAAATGATTCCACTGCGAAATATTCCGTTGATAGTTGTTAACAAAATCTCTAAAATAACTGAAACAAGTCTAAACAAATCTAAACAAGTCATTATTTAAAAAAGCGACTAGCACCGCTCGTGGGATGTACGAAGTAAAGGGGTAAAGCGCCATATCAATCTCCTCTCCTCCTGAGCTCTGATTCAAAAAGTTTCGATAGGGAGACGGGAATCTTGAAGATATGTAAAGATCAAGTCGTCCACGGTCTCTCAATGCCTCAAATCTTAGAATAAGCAGTAGAAGACTTTTCGGGGAATTAGAAGTATTCCACACCATCCTTACCCGGTATGTACCAGGCATAAAAATTGTGATTTTTTTTAAACAGTGAATAACTTCACAAACAGTGAAGTATCTCAAAATCGCAAATACATTTGTTAAACTCTAGTAAATTGACATGTTCACGATGGAAAAGTCAATTCTAGAAATTTCATAATCAGTTAGACTTTTGATAAGGTCTAGTTAAGACAATATATAAGAAAGTATTCCAATCCTACAAGAAATTATGGGAAATGTGTCAAAGCGGTGGCGCCACCTCACGTGTATCCAAGGCATCAATTTAAACTCTTTATGGCGTGCCGACTTTTTGGGATTCAAATCCTTACCTTTGCTATATATTTTTTAATTCAAACATTGTATAAAAATTATTCTGTTATTAATTTCTGATAATTATTAAGTTGTAAGTTTTCACTCTAGAGAGGTTAAATAAATAGTAAAATAAAAAAATGTACGACATTCACCATACACATTTGTTTTTTAATTGAAAAACCTGCAATAATTCTAATTATTATAATTTATATTATAATTATAATATTATAATTTATTTAGAGAATATAAAAAAGGCAGTAACATTAAAGAATCAATACACTTGTCAAAAAAAAACAATAAATTGAATATATTCATTTCCAAGTGGTTTTAGTTGAAGTTCGCATGTATGCACTTCGAGAGCTGTAAACGACGATATTCTGATTACCTGGTTATACTGTTGTACAGGATGTCTCTGATAGTCTTTCGCTATCTCATCAGCCTCCACAACCATAAAGCATTATTGGGCCCACAGGTTTTTTTATGTGAATTATTTAATTTTTTCAAAATTATTTAAAAATTTCAAAAGTCAGCATTGAAACTTGAATGAAGAAAAAACGTTATTGGTATAGCTTCCAAATTATTGTTTATTTTAATGTGTAATGTTGTAGGGTTCTATGAAAATCAAAATTTTTATAAACCCGCAAAGTTTTTGGAAGAACTAAAAATAAATTTAAAGCTCTAGAGGTTCGGCCGTTTCTATACATAATGGCGACCCTATATATATATATATATATATATATATATATACATATATATATATATATATATATATATATATATATATATATATATATATATATATATATAAATATAATGGCGACCCTATCTCGGTGTTGCTTTCGCTATCTCAAGACACATTCTTGGTTCTATAACTAATGTCCAGCCAGTAAATAATCGACTTATGACACTATCCCTCAAGTGTGCTAACAAAAACTATACATTAATCAATGCATACCTCCCAGTTAACGAAGAAAATAAATCTAATCCTGAAAAACTAAATAAGTCCTGGGAAATTCTGGAAAAGACTATCTCTAAAATTCCCTCTAACCATGTAAAAATCCTATTGGGTGATTTCAACGTCCAACTAGGGAAAGAAAAAAAGTACAGGAAAACAGTCGGCAGTTTTCCCGCTCATAAATGGACTAACCATAATGGTAGAAGATTGGTTGAACTATGTTCGCAGTTTAATCTAAAAATAATGTCAACACATTTTAAGAAGAAAATAACAAAACAAAAGACCTGGAGGTGCCAAAACACGTATATAGGTGAATTTTAAATTGACCATGTTGCCATTTCGTACCCCAATTATAAAGAGATTTTGAATGTTCAAGTCAGGAAAGGAGCTAACATAGACACGGATCACTACTTGACTAGAATCAAACTTAGCTTAAAACCTCGAAAACTTATTCAAAAGAGACTGCTAATACCAAAGTTCGACCCAACGAAAATAAAACCAGCCCTAACAGAAGAGCTTGATAAACAACCAGCACAGAACTGGCAAGAATTGAAACAAAAAATTGTTAAAACAGCCTTAAAGTTGGTCCCTTTACAAAAACGTAGAAAACATCCATGGTGGGATGAAGTTTGCGAGCAAGCAGTATTAAGCCGAAGTAAAGCATTCAAAGATTGGAACAGTCAAAAAACAGCAATAAACTATAACATCTTTTTGGAAGTAAGAAAAGAAACATCGAAGCTAATTAGACAAACTAAAAGAAAATATGAAAACCATCAACTTAATGAAATAGAAAAAGATTTCCAAAAAAATAACGCCCGAAACTTTTACAAAACATTTAAAACTAAATTAACAGGCTATCAACCCCAAAGTCTTTGCTTCCAAAAGGAAAACGGACAATTAGCTCTAAATAACCAAGACAATTGCAAAGAACTTGCGAAATATTTTGAACAAATACTAGACTGTCCTGAGCCTTTAAACAAATTACCAACACTAAACCCTAAACAAACAAATCCAGATTCATTACCACCGAATGAAGATGAAATAATTAGGCAAATCAAGCGGCTTAAAAATAACAAAGCTTCTGGTGAAGATGGAATCACTGCTGAACTTTTGAAATCCCCTGGTCCAGGTACAATCAAGGAACTAACCAAAATTCTACAAGAAGTTTGGCGAACCGAACGGATTCCGGAAGATTGGAAAGATGCTCTAATCTATCCACTACACAAGAAAGGAGATAGAACGGATGTAAACAACTATAGAGGGATATCTCTTCTCCCAGTTTGTTACAAGATTCTATCTCAATGTCTACTAGACAGAGCACAAGGACAGTTGGAACCTAAAAATGGTGAATATCAAGCAGGTTTTCGACCGGGCAGATCCTGCCCTGAACAGATCCTGAATCTAAAGTTAATCCTAAGACATCAAAAACTGTACAATAAAAATCTCGTCTGTACATTTGTGGATTTCAAAAAAGCATATGATTCTATAGACCGCGAATCTTTATTCCGAATCTTGAAAGAACAAGGACTAGATCTGAAAACGCTGGCAATTATTAAAGCAACATTAACTAACACAAGGTCAAAAGTTAAATTCATGGGTGACATCTCAGAGCCCTTCGAAATTAAAACCGGAGAGAGACAAGGGGATGGACTCTCGCCACTCTTATTTAACTGTGTTCTAGAAAAAGTAATACAGGAGTGGCGTGAAAAAAAGTCGGCCCTGAATATTGACCAGCCCATTAAACTGGGGAGAACCAAAATCAAAATTGATTGTCTGGCGTTTGCTGATGATCTAGCAATTTTGGCTCAAGATGTATTAACGGTACAGAAACAGATTGAAATTCTAAAAGAAACAGCAGAAAAGGTAGGACAAATTTCCTTTGAAAAGACACAATACATGATTTGCAACAGACTAAGAACACCATTTCTAAAAACAAACAATATGGTAACATCAGACGAGTCTCTCAATTCAAATATTTGGGTGAAATAATCATGGAAAATGGGTTGGAAAAAGAGGCCAATAAGAGTAGATGTCAAAAAATGGAAACGGCATTGAGACTTACACAAAATATTTACAACAAAAAATGCCTATCTAAAAACACAAAACTGAGACATTACAACACAGTTATTAAGCCAGAATGTCTATATGGGGCAGAAACGCCCATTTTGAATAGAAAGAAAGCCATCGAGGACATTGAAAAGAAGGAAAGAAAAATCATAAGAAAAATCCTAGGTCCCAAACAAATAAATACAACAACATACCGACTTCGAGAAAACCAAGAAATCAAACAATACACAGATATACATAGCGATATGAGAAAAAGAAGACTTAAGTTTTTTCGGACACATAAAACGGATGAATCCAAATAGGCTAACTAGACAAATAGTCGAATTTTATGAAAATAGGAGTAGAGCTAAAGTAGAAATAATTAAATGGATTGTTGCAATTAAAGAGAACCTAAGATCAGCAAATATTACACAAAATGAAATTCAGGATAGAGGCTGTTTCAGACACAAGGTTGACGTTTGGAAGGGTGGCCAGAGAGAAAAATGTAGGAAGACTGGAACAACTTGGTCTGACGAAAGAAAAAAACCTCATAGCGAAAGAATGAAATTAGTACGGGCGCAAAGGAAGGCTAACAACAACAAACGCCTCTAATTGTACTTCGCGTGGTCCACCCGGGCCCATACGTGAATAATAATAATAATATATATATATATATATATATATATATATATATATATATATATATATATATATATATATATATATATATATATCCTAACTGTATATATATTTCCCTTAGAAAGGTTTGTTCCTACGGGTGAGTGTTGTGTATTTTCTGTTTGTTTTATCATATATATTTTAACATCTCAACTGAATTTTAAACATTGTAAGTACGTCAAAATAAATTTATTGCTTAATTTTATTTCTAATGTGACATTTTTGTAACTAATATTCCTCCTGAAAAAGTCAGAAAAAAATCTGACGTAATATAATGAGGGTTATCAAAGAATGAAATCTTAATATCAATTCGTAATTGCGTAGCGTAGCCGAGATTCTACTCTTTTATATCTATACTCTATACTCAAACTGTCAGATTATGTTATGTTATGACGTTATGTCAGATCAATTCTTCTATTGGAACCTTTGGTGTAAAACACTAAACTTGAAGAGATTTACCTCTAAACACCAAATCACTTTTTTTGAACTTATTATTTAATAAGATTAAATCATCTCATGATGATGCTAACATGGTTAGCGAAACGTGCGTCGAGCATTTCAAAAAAATTGATTAGTGGTAAATTATGTCAGAATAATAGGAGCTTAAGCGAATTTGCTACAAATAACGGCGTTAGACAGGATAGTATTTTGAGCCAATAATGTGACTCTAAATATTTGAGGAGCTAGAGTAGGTATGCATAAACCTGCAACGGTTGAAATATAGGAACTGATTTATGCGCGAGCTCTGATGTTGCTGAGGGAAACAGAAAGAAGCGCAGTTACAAGGGTCTTTGGATGCGTTGAACAAGGTATTCACAAGAACTGGTCTAAGAATTAATGTGGATAAGACAGAGGTGATGGTGGTTTCAGAATGCTTGAAGGATCTTCATATAAGTCTGACAAAATTAATGTGAAGCAGGTTGAAATATCTAGGGGTCACCTAGGGAGCTGAATGGAAATTGATAATGCGACCTAATAAACATAATAGATAGTGCGGATAGAGCTTATTATGCAATGTACAAATAATTTTTCTGTAGAAGGGAAATCACTAAGGAATTCAAAGTTAAAGTTTATAGCTCGTAGACCTTACATTGAGGTTCCACATTACAATCTAAAATATTTTTAAAACTTTTGAAACGCCACTGTATTTACCAACGGCAACGTTAATTCTCTAAGGTAGAAACAAACAAAAATGGTCATGGAGCAATATACGACGAAACAACGTGTCAAAATGATCCAAGTCTTTAATGAAAATGACCGATTGAGGAAAAGTGCATTTTGTGCTTTACGTGAATGTTTTGGCGCGCAAAATCGGCCTTCTGAGAGGACAACTTGGAATGTGGTCCAAAAAATCCAGCAAACTGGATCCTTAGCTAACATCAAAACCCCTCGGCATGCTCGTCGAGGTCGTTCGGTGCAAAATATTGCCATTGTTCGAGAAAGTGTGGCCGAAAATTCAACCAGGGTTAATGGTTCTACTAGGGTTAATGGTGTTCGCTATCGGAACATGATAACAGATTTTTTTCTGGGAGTAGTTGGAAGATATGGATATCGACATCTCTGGTTACAACAGAACGATGCCGCCTGCCACATTGTGTCAGGAGAAACGATACAATTACTGCGCAGCAAGTTTCCTGGTCGCATTATTTCACGTAACGGCGACCCTAACTGGCCGCTGCGATCACGTCATTTAACTCCCGCAGATTTTTTCGTTTGCGGAATATCTGAAGAGCAAAGTCTACAAGAATAAACCGAACACCATTGCAGAGCTGAAATAGAAGATCAGACGCGAATTAGCCGGCATAGAACCTGAATTGTGCCGCAGAGTAGTCGACAAACGGATTACGTCATGCCACATGATCTGTTATACATAATTGTAATGAATAACCGCAATGGGCAAATATATATGTTTTATATTATATTCAATTCTCTATTCAATTTCTTAGTGTTGTTTTAATATCTTTATGTGGAAAGCCAAATTGAATCACCTATACATCACCTATATATATATATATATATATATATATATATATATATATATATATATATATATATATATATATATATATATAATATTTATTTATGTGTATATAACACATAAATATTATCTGAAAAATAATTTCAGATAACTTAACAGAATCTTTTATATATATATATATATATATATATATATATATATATATATATATATATATATATATAAATATATATATATATACACGCTAAAAAAACCCTGTGAAATTGTTACAATTTACATTAAAAAAATTAATTTATTGCAATTCAACGTGAATGTAGGCGAAAATACCCTAATCATCCGGCGCCTCATAAAGCGACAATGTATCGTTTATTCAAGCAATTTTAAGACTTCAGAACAGTTGGGGATAGCTGGGGGATAATTGGGGAGCAGTGCCAATCGCTGAAAATCTTGCTCGTATGGGGCAGTGCAATATGGAAGCAAAACATCGATCTGTTGTACAATTAGCATTTTTTTGTGTGAAGTGACTTGCACGTGTTTCCCTATAAGATTAAAATTGTTCAAAACCTGTTGACTACATGGCGAAAAATGAAGCTGAAAATGAACGAAAAAATAGTGTCGCTAATAATTCAAAAGCTGTTTTTAAGACGATATCCAAAATTGAGTAGCACATTATTTTGAATTGTATTATAATTTTAATTTCCATTATAAATTATATTTAAAATAATAAGGGCTAATTTACAATAATATACTTATTAAATCCATTTTTTTATAAATTTAGTTTTTTCAAAAAGTGTCTCTATTTTTTACCACTATATATAACAAACTGATAACTTTCTAACAAGATATGTGCGGAGTTCGGTTCTCCCTATTATTTGCAAACATCCAGTTTTCAACAATAATACATTTTCCATATTTTTTGTTGTTTTTCGTAAAAATATCCAATACCAAATATGTTTCCATTGAATAATTTATTTGTTAGCCCCGAGCTATGGCGAGCGACATCTTTTCATTTGAAATGCATCGATATCAAACACAATAGACGTTTGAAACTGATAGAAATTCCAGATTTTTCGTTATTGGGATCCGTATGTGATTGCGCAATATTGAAAAATGAAAATGGCTCGAGGATCGAACTATGATAACAGAGCAAAAACTTTATTCCGTCTGGATGTAATCACGTAACTATAGTGTAAACAAGTATATATAAATATATAAAACAAGTATATAGTATGTATAAATATATATATATATATATATATATATATATATATATATATATATATATATATATATATATATATATATATATTTCTAAGATAATTAATTTTCCAGAGAGAGGATTTTGGAATTTAGGTTGCATCGACATCGGGATCATTTAGCGACCAAAATTTTAGCTTATACTTAGCTTTAGTACTCATGCTAGAGGGAGTAAAATTAGGGAAAGTTGAAATGTATTACAGATTACGGTATCACAGAGTTATATCACAAATGTAACTATCACCGAAGTATGGACTAGTATGCTTATATTAAAATCATCGATAATGAAGCGATGATCGCAATGAATGCCTAGATCTTAGGAATATTAGTTCATTTCCTTCAGGTAAACAAATGTGTTTAGCACGTTGACAGACCAAATATTTTGAGGAAGGTCCTGACTCGGTTCAAAAAAAGATCTAATGGATAGATAATAGTTCATTGCAAATTCACAAAATTCGCAAGAGTACGATTTTCTCGTTTTAGAAGAAATTCGTGAGAGAATCTGCAATAACCAATCATGAACCAAAATCATTTAACTGTAGTTTTTCTATTTAGTAGACATTCTAGGAGGGGTTGGGAAAATAATGGTTTAAGAATTTTTAGTTTGTTAGGTTTCGCAGGGTCGGGCCAATAGGATTCCATTAACGCTGATAACATGACAATAGTCTGAATATAAACAATTCATAATGATACGTTGATGGGATATTTTAGAAAAAATTCCATGGTAAAATAAATAAGAGTAATTTTATTACAAATCATAAAAAAAACTAAAAGGTGTAATTCAGACTACTCTGCCGTATAGGTTCTTGTGTTACAAATGTGATCTTATGGTTCTGGTGCTGATACTTAGGTTAAGATTTTTTTTATAATGACAGAGGTATCAAAAGAATCCTTCAAAGTATCGCATATAATAGGATTACCCATTTTTGTAGTTGTTTTCATATAATTTTTTCAAAAGTTTATCAATTACACATGGTGACTGTTTGCTTGCATTCGTAATAGACATATAACATTTGTTTTGGTTTCTCAATTTCACAATTAAACGCCTTTCTTCAGCATCAAGTCTGTGTGATTCAACGTCCTCCGTATTCGCTTGATTTATCCCCGTGAAACTATTTCATGTTCCCGAAACTCAAACTGGTCATGAAAGAAAGTTTTTATGCTAGCTTCTATACTAGCTTTGCATAATGCCCAGCGATGTACTGATGCAGAAGCCATGTATTGTGAATAAAATAAACAGTTTTCGCAAAATAACTAATTGTTTTAGTTTTTAATTTAGGAAGTTCCATTATTTTTCGATTTTTGGTGATTAATAAACCAGAAAACATGATCACAATTTGACAGGAAAGAAAAAAAAAATGTATATATATATATATATATATATATATATATATATATATATATATATATATATATATATATGATAATAATAATAATAATAATAATAATAAGATTTTTACGTTTACAACGGCTACAATATTTGGAATAAATAGATTACTAAAGATAAGTTAAATAAATCGCTTGAAACTGCTAACAGAAACAAGGATGGGACAACTGGTCATCAGTTGCATTATGTGAATGTTATTAATATTATAAAAAGCAGTGATCCAATTTAAACTAAATTTTCACCACAAAGTATTTTGAAATTTTCCAACAAGAAACATTAACAGATATATTAAAAATTAAGTATTTATAAAAAAAAATCCTATAGACAATCTATCTATCCTATAACAGCTGCCCTCTAACGATTTTTGTTCGAAACACCTACAATTTATATAGATCACTATAGACCAGATTGTGCAGTCACGCTTCGTCCTTGTGGATGGCGCATAATGATTAGAAATGTATAATATTTCAAAATGTTTCTCCTAAACCAAACCTAAAACTTAAACTCCTAAGTTACAGATACCGCTAAGAGCTAACACATTATAAAGTTTATTATTTTTCCATTCAACGTATTAAAGCTTCTGCTTTATAGATGGCGCAAACACAAATATGTTTTATAAATTGGCCACAAATAGATAAAATATTAAAAAACTAAAAGTTTTTTTTTATTTATTTATCTAATAATAATGTATTGATCTTAAATATTACAAATATGTTAACACTGTTATAAGTGGAAAAGTATATTGAACTTATTTTTATTTGTTGATTTAATTAGTTGGAATCAACGTTCCCATAAAGGTTTTTTTACCTCATAAATTATAATAAATTAACGTTTAAATAGACAGGATGAACCTATTAGACAGATAACTGGGTTCTGTATAGTTAATGTAACGACTTGAATCAGCGAGATACTTCTTAGAATCCTGCTGCCATCGGGCCTGATCGACCAGTTAGCTGTTATGTGGCAGGTTGATAAGAAAAAAATTGCGGCGCCAACATCGAAGAAAATCCCTATAATATTGAACTCATGGGCGTATCAGCCTTAAGTATATTACATTTTAGTTTTAGTTAATTGATGACAAAATACACTTTATGTCTATAAAAACTACTAAAATATTAAATTTTTCTCAATAAGAGTAAGAAAATCTGCTTTAAGAAAATCCAAATTGACTTTTATGAAGACATAATTCAAAAAAAGCAAAACTGCATATTTTGCATTAATTCAAACAAACAATGTTAATGTGAAAAATAACGAGTATCAATGAACGGATGAAAAAATGATCAGAGTCTAATGAATATATTAGTAAGATGGATAGAAATGAGATCGTTAAAATGTCATCAAGAGGCCAATCTTTCAATGGGGCATCGATCAGTAGGAACACCACGAAAACGACGAAATGTTTGTATATAGGTTAAGTATATAGTATATAGATTAGTTTAATATATAGGTTTTTTGAAGCACTTTTCATAGTTAGTAGAGGTTATCAATTCACAAAAAGTACCTTCACATTTTATATTATTTTGGATGAGCAAAATATGTCAGCGCTTTTAAATGTTTGATGGTAAAAGCTGTTTAATGTTGTAAGCTGTAAAAGCTGCTTAATGCAAAAGCTGTTAAAACACATACACATATTAAAATTATTTAGTATGTATATTTATTCAAAGATGATAGTGACTAATACTGATGAATTGTATCTTACTCGATAATAAATAGCATATTCTCGATTAGTCCACGATATTTTTGGAAAAAAGTTGAATCACTATAGAGTCTATATTGTGTCCTGAATTATTATTTAGTACAATTTTAAGCTTTAATTAGATAATGAATTAACACTATTCTATAAGGAGTTTCAGATTCCATGGTATCAACAAACGCAGGCATTGGTTGTTTTATGTTGAGGGGTCAAGTACTAACCATACCACCAATGCTCCATTGTTTAATGACTGTCGTTGTTTCAATGCAATCTGAGCAAAGTGAATTGGAGTGGTGTGTTGGGTTTGTCTTTTAATATATGTTATCGGCATTTTTGTTACGCCTTTTTGTCACGGTTTATTTATTTGTAGTTTTAATTTTATTATATGTTAACTTAAGAATTCACTATTGTGTGTATATTTTATATGTTTCGTATATTTTAAAATTATCATGTTTTTCGGTTAGCGTGTTAGACATTAAAGCATTATTATTTTTATTATTTTAAAGCATATTATAAGTACAAAAAAATAAGTCGCATCATTTTTTTTCGACGGAAACAATAATAGATTACAATTTTTAGATGTTGAGGTCACTCAAAATTTAAAAAATGCAATTTTTGAAAACACACACCCACTTTTAGATACATGTCTAACGATATATGTGTAATGACATTAATCGTAATTTCTAAAATAAGATGATAGATCTAGAATGAGACGAATTAAGGAGAATTATTAGGAAGAAGTGATATGTAACAAAATTCATGATAAATGCCTCTTGTTCCCAATTAAGACGGTGGTTTTTTTAAAGGGGGCTAATGATGTTTTCAAACCTAACAATAAACTAAAAGCAGTATTAAGAAATTTCAATTTATCGCAATACTATTATTATTACTTATAAATATTTTGATCTAAATCAATTAATTGTCATTTGCAATAGGTACAGCAAAGTAGAGCTCTAAAAACTTAAACATTGACTTAAGTAGCGTTAAAATTTGATGGGAATATTTCCTTAATACAAACAAAAAAACAATTGTGAAATAACTTATAATTTTTTTGAAAAAATTATAATAAATAGTGACTTAAATTAAACACTCGCCTAAAAACTTCGTGCCAAATTTTTGGTTTTGCTTTGACATTTATAATTTATGTTCATCCCGATTATAAAATATAGAACCCTATATGAAAGCACGATATGTTCTTAGTGTTAAAGCGCATTACAAATTCGGTGGAAATTTTGTGGAGATGGAACTAAAGTTAAGCGGAATTTTTGGTCGAAATATACACCGAATGAGTCAACTGTCCGAAGATTGATTTAAAATAAATTTGTAACTGGATAGGTAGTGGGTATAAACCCGTGGGTACAAACGTGGAGTAGGTTCCTGTAAGAATATTGCTATGATTAGTGAAAATGTCGTTGCAAATTCGAGTTCGTGCAGAATTAGACCTTTCAATAAGCATTAAATTTTGACACCAGTTAGACGCTCTATAGCTTGAACAAATATGATTTCAGTAGGATGACGCCACCGGTCATACAACTCGGGCAACAATTAATTCACCGACAAAAATTAGCCAGAAATATCTTTCGATTTTACCGTACGACTTCTTTGTGTAAGGTTATCTGAAATTCAGGGTCAACATACCAATGCAAACATATTCACAAACAGATGGCGATCTCAAATAAAAAATTCGACGCGTTATCGAAAAATCAGAGATTGTGCGAATTGTAATCGGAAATTTTGTGAAAAGAACCAAAAGTTGCAGCCGTAAATTACCATTTGCCCGACATAATTTTTCATATTTAATCAAATAATGTGTACTTCAAAAGAAATTAATTAGAGATAAATAGAGTATTAATTTTGAATGGTAGAAGGAGGGTCAGTGATGTCCAACGCAGTATCTTGGGGGTGATTAATTTTCATTGCCTTTCAAGGAGAAAACCCAGCCCGTTTAACAATTGCAAGATCTTACAAATAAATTGTTTCAGTATCTCTCCGTAAGATGTAGTACCATCTTATTGAAACAAAGAACTTAGTTTTTCAGTATCGTGATTTATGAAGAATCGTTTTTATTGTTAAATGACTTGTAAACTCCTACAAGCATGTTCACACGTTTACAAATCGTGAAAAAAAAGAATCATCTACTTGTCTTTGTATTAAATGATGAATCGTCAATGACAGATGTATGTGTGAATGGGCCGTTACACTTATATCAAAATACCACTTACAGCCACAAATACCGAACTACAAGACTTGTGTAGCCCCTTGTTCTTATATGACTTTTATCGGTTCGAACATGTGCCCAGCAATTACACGGACTTGTAAAATTACCCGCACCTTGCGCCACCCGATTGATCATTCGTCTCAAGCGCGCTTAGAGAAGTAACGACATGAATAGTTTCACTGTTACTTACGGTTTTATGAGAACAAGTACTACGATTTCTTCTCTCATCTAGTGTTAAATACTACGATTTCTTCTCTCACTCATTGTTAAAAAAATTAATAAGAGTGTGGTAATAAAATAAATTAATAATATTAAATAAAATAGACACATTTGTAATAAAACGAAATGCACCGTCTATATTTGGTGAAACAGTAAAGAAAAAGACCAGATTCTACAATGAAACATATGTAAAACATAGATTCATTGCCTTGGATCCCAAGCCGCAATGTGTTGTTTATTATTATGTTCTGTCTAGGGAAAAACCGCGGATACCTTCAAAATTAGTCCAGCATCTAGAAACAAAACACCCATCTTTATACAAAACAAATCATTACAATTTGTTGACCGTAAATTACTCGTCTTAAAAAACAACAAATCAGGCGGTAATGACACCAGATCGCAGCACTTCAAGCATTTTATTTAGTAGCAATACGTCGTCAGTGGGGGCTAAACCCCCCACCATTCCCGACAAGCTCATTTTACCTGCTGTCAATAATAGGCAATGTGATTATTATAAGTCCGGAAGAAGCAAAAAAAATTAAAACTACACCACTTTCAATGCACAATATCGAGACGTATTAATAAAATGTCCAATGATGTTCACGATAACATAATTGAAAACGTTAAATCACGTAAATTTTTTACTATTCAGTTCGACGAACTTCGTGCGATTTTTGTGTCGAATACGAGGTGTCAATTAAAGAAAATATGCTTTTTGCAAATCAATCCCTGATTGACTCGTTAAAGTTTTTATTGATGCAACACAAAACGAAAACACAAAGCGATAACGGGGAAAAACAGTGGTTTGATAGTAAACTTAAAGACATTAAGCCACATATGGAATAGGCGCACTGCTTTCTTCACAGAAATGCGCTTGGTACAAAAAAGATGCCAGATAATTTACAGAATGTTCTGTCAAAAGCCGATAAAATGATTGAAAATTCAGTTACAGGAATATTTTCCATATAGCAACAAAGATTTGTCGAAAAGATGGGTTCTCTATCCGTTTGACGAAAATATTGTTGCAGCTGCTGAATTACCTAGTAAAGTGTTAGGGTTAGAGGTGCATCAGCAACTAGGCTATTTAGCGACTGGACCTACAGCTTAACGTGGGTTCCGAACCACGGTCATCAGCTTCCGACAAACCCAGGCCAGCACTTCCCTCGGGCTATAAACCTTTGGTTATGTGCCTACCCATAAGTCTATCAGGAAACCTACCGACTGGCGAGTAGCCAACGTAGAACACTTCTCAGAAGGCATCCGGCCTTACCCAGCCTTTAACTGGCGTGACTGAGGGGCAATTCGTAGTCGGATTTTACACTCTTGCCTAGAAACAATCACAAACATTTAGGAAAGATAAACGGACAGAAGAAGAACCAGCTGCCGCTCGAGGGCGGATTCGGCAAAACAGCGGCAGGCCGCCGCTCTTACCGCCGCACCAACGCGACCTGCTCCCAATACACTTGCTCAACTGTTAATGAAAAGGAAGAAAAATTAAAATAATATACAACAGTTAAATATATGCCAGATTAACAAAAAAAAAGTGTTTGTTTAAATACTGTTAATTAAGAGTCTTCCAATAAGAGTGTCATAATTTTGATATGTCACAGCAGCAACACTGTTTGAAATGTAAATGTCCGTTATAGAGTGCTGTGTTCAGTATATTGTGTCAACTCACTATTGAAAGATACTAGATTCAACAGCGCGTAGAAGTTGGAAGTTGGAAGGTGACCTCCACTTCCAAAAAAATAATATTTTCCGACGAAGCGCACTTTTGGCCAAATGGGTTTGTGAAAAAACACAACTATAGAATTTAGGCCGATGAAAATCTTCAAGTGATTCAGGACATACTTATTTATCTTCAGAAAGTCACTGGTGTGGTTTTTAGGCTGAAGGAGTAATAGGACTTTATTTTTTTAAGACAATGATGGAAATAGTGTTTATGTTAACGGTAAAGGCTATGGGAATATGTTAGCAGAATATTTTTGACGTGAATTGATATGTGGGTATAAATAATGTTTTATGTCAACATGCGGTCACAGGTTCTTGGAATATTTTTTGCGGGGTTAACTTAAATCTCTGTTTTATTTTCAATGGTGGCCGGAATGTTTCGGTTAAGGCAAATAATTGTTCGAGGTTTATTTGTATAAACCCCGAACATTCCGGCCACCGTTGAAAATATTCTATGCGATCGAAAATTGGGTTTACATAATGCTTTCCACCGGACGAAGCTGAGGGGGACATGTGAACGACTTTATTTTCAAAACATAATATCATTACTTGTTCTTCCAGATAAAGTAAAAAAGACCGGATTATCTCTTATCGTAGCCGCATTTTAAAGTTCTGACACTCTTATAGGATAACCCTTTATATCGTGTAAAGTACTTCATAATAAATAAAGCAATATTATTTTCTCATCTGACTCGTAAAGAAGAAATACTGATCAATATTAAGAATTATACATATTTTAAAACAGAATAATTCTTTCAGAATTTCTATGCTTTGCTTACTTAACTAAATCACAAAGTTGTTAACTCAATTTGCTTGGAAACAAATATGTATTAAAAAATGGTACGTCTATAAATAAAGAATGCTAAGATATTTTATGCATTACGTAAAGTTCAAAACGTTTTATTCTACATTCTACAAAAGCTTTAATGTGGATAATTAAATGATCTGTATTCTTTTATTTGTGTTAGTGATTATGATTTTTAGCACATCGATGCAACACTGCCTGGTACTGTCAAAGACCTAGACCACTTGTTGCAGGGAGTGTACGCGTGACGCATAGTGGGGAGACCGCATGTTTTCAACGCGTTTTTACGGTAAGGGGATCGCGGGGTAATGCAGAAATATCTGCGGCGTAGCCAATAGCAGCTGACAATACAAAATTCTAATGATTATTATTAGGAATACAACAATTATTTTTTGTACACTTTGATATTTATCGGTGTGGTTTGAGGAGCTCCTTGTTTTAACGATGCATAGTAACGCTGTTATATTATTTTTAAATATTTTCGAACTTTGGTACCTAGACTAATGTATGAATATGTTATATAAGCCTATATTATTCAACAATACAATACATTATATAAGGATGTACAATAAGAGTATCTAAATTTTAAAATGAGACAATAATAACTACATGTGATAATCCGGTTATTTTTATTTTATCTTTTATCTTTCTATCTATCTTTTTAAATCTTCCTATCTTTTCTATCTTTCTTTTATCTAACAAATAATGGTATTATGTTCTGAAAATAATGTCGTTTATAAGTTACCCTCGGCTTCGTCTGCTGGAAAACATTCTGTAGATCCAATTTTCGATTACTCTATATCGTGTGGTATATTTTCAATGGTAGTCTGAATGTTTCTGTAAGGTCAAGAATTGTTCGGGGTTTATTTCTGTAAATCAGAGACTTAACATAACCCCCAAAAGATAATCCAAGGGTGAGAGATCGTATGATCTTGGTGTTTAGTTCACATTACCATTTCGCAAAATAACAGGTCCAGTATACAGTAACACGATTGCCATAATTGTCTTAAAAAAAAAATAAGGTAGCATCACACCTGCAGCCCAAAAATCGCACCAAACAGTGACTTTCTGAGACTTCAGACCCATTAAGTTCCTATTCGTGTGCAAGCCGGTTCATCTCTTTTCATTGTATGTTTATCTTGTCGCTGGCTTTTTTCCTTCTCTTTGATAACATTTTCTGGGGTTGTAATGTTTTATTTGTGGTTTCATTTCAAAAGCTTTCGTCGAGATACTCTATTTATTTGGCTGAATTAGCTTAGTTACCTTTGTCGTATTCTCGTTCATCTAAATATCAAGCTATTGACTTCATCTTTAGATGTTTTTCGAAGTACTCTTTTCTAATTATTGTTATTATGGAAATACCACTTCTGTATCATTTTGTCTACTATTTCTTTTTAAGAGAATCTATGTTTTCCTATTCCTTCTATGGCTCTATGTTTATATCATTACTTTTCTATTGACTATGTTTTTAATTGTATTCAAAAAATATAATTTAAGCTTAGAAAAGGAAATATAATTTGTTAATTTGTAACTGATGTTTTTTTAAATGTGTAATTACTTTTAAATGTGTATAATGTAACTAAAATATGATCTATTGTATAATGTAAAAAGTACCGAAATAAGTGATCTTTAATTCTATGTAAGAGGTGTGTAAATAAAGCAATGATACTGGTGGTGTAGCATTCAATCTGTCAACACAGATTTCCTCTTTGGATGGAAGGTCATCATTTGATGCGTCTTCCATGCGAGATTGTCTTACCTAGAGTCACTTGGAGTTCCGTAGTAATTTTTTTCGTACATTGGATTTTTCTAGTACGTTCTGAAATTGATTGACAACTATATCGAGTTACGGTGCGCTATCAAGTTTTGTTTCAGAATCGGACACAGTGCGACGGAATCTTTTGCAAGACTTCAACAGGTCTATGAAAACAGTGTTTGGTCAAGGTGGTTAATACATTCTCAGTAGGCTGAGACTCGATTGGAAATGAACCTTGCAGCGGAAAGTGTTCATCTGCAAAAAGATGCAGATCTATGCTGTTCTATATAGTTTCCACACTATTCATTCGGGAGATTCGATTACAACTCATAAAGTTAGTAAATTAAATAACATTAGTTCTTAATCTACTAGTAATTTGTGTTATTAATAATTAATACAGTAGTCATCGGCCAAGCTTTACCTATTTTTTATTCATTGGCAATTACATCTTGAGATTTATGTACACCAAAAAGTTTAGTTTAGTTTACCGAAGAGTTTACTACTAAGAATGCTATATCCCTAAAGCTAACTAAAAGAGCATACAAGCTATATTGAAAGAAAATAATATTAGCTGAGAGATCTCAAATATTTGGGTAAAGAGATGGCAATATCTTTAAAAATCTGTTTTTTCAGAGACTACCAGAAAAAACGATTTAAAGCTAAAGAAGTTGGGGAAATACCCATGTAATATATTCTTATTTCGTTTTTAATTTTCAAATATATTAAATAGAATAATAACTGGTGGAAAGAATACATAAATGAAAATTTTGATAATATATATGTGAAATCTAGTTACTATAGCGCGATAGGCCTGTCTTATCCTGCTTCAACCTTTGCCTCCTATCGAATCGATCTACAAAAGCTCCTTGCCAATTTTTGAAGTGCAGTAGTCATCATCTCTTCTAACATTGCTTCTTAACTTCAGCATATCTTCTAACATTGTCCTGCCATCGTGTCTTTGGTCTACCTCTTTTTCTGTTAACTCCTCTTCATGCCTCTATGATGTTCCTTGGTATTCGATTCTCTGGCATTCTCGCCACGTGTACTGGCTATCTAAATCGCTGAATCCTCACATAGTCTACAATACATATCTTGTATAATTGTTTGACTTCGATGTTATACCCTCAAAATTCTAAAAAACAAAACTAAAAATTCTTCTGAGTACTCTTATTTCAAATAGTGCAAGCATCTCTTCTATATTCTTTGTGAGGGTCCATGTCTCGCAGCCATAAGTGACTACTGGTCGTGTATTTATATAGTTCGTAACTATTATGTCTTAGAATAAATTTAGATCTTAGGACAGAATGCTATGTTACCTTTCATAAAACGGTTTTTGATACCTCCTGTGATACTGCTGTTTTCATCAAGTTTGCTTCTCAGATATGTAAATTCCTTCACAACTTCAATACTGTCATCGCCGATGATCCAGTTCTGTTCATCACCTTTGTTTTGTCTCTTTGACTTTCATCTTTATTTCATCATATATCGCCCTTAATAAATTGTTCGATCAGGTTAATACGTTTAGTTCACCTGTATCTGTTTTGGTCATCTGCATCTGATCCTACGTGTGTTTTTCTTTATTTATCATAGTTCCATTTACGTCCATGCCTATTGTAAGGAAATTTCGGGCGCGTAAGGTTAGACTAAGTATTGTTGAGCTTCCATGAGATCAGTGTACTCTGGTAGCTCATCAAAATTATTGGTTTGTAAGTAAGTAAGGTTTGTTAATTGCTAAAATTTTAACTATATATATATATATATATATATATATATATATATATATATATATATATATATATATATATATATATATATGGCCAAAATTATTGCATATAGTAATATTTTTATTTTCCTTTTGACAACTAATGTAATAAATAAGCAATTAATCACAAATTTAAGTGCATCTTTTTGATTATTTCAAGTTTATTTTATATTAAGTGAAAATCAACAAATATTCTATTCTAAACAAGTCAAATTAGAAATAATACCGTTTTTTTTTAAATTAATAGTCAGTATTGTCTCCGTGAACGTCAATGCAAGTTGTAAGATGATGAACAATGATAAACAATTAAGTTGTTTAAAAGATGCTGAGGAATAGCTTACCACTCTTCGAGCAAGAAGTTCGATCTCCTTGTATTATAGCCCCCCATATCATAATGCTCCCTCCTTGAAATGGAACACGAGGTTGAGCTGCATTCAAGCGGGCTCGTCGTCTAGATGCTCTCTAAACTATAGTTCGTCGAGAATCCGACACTAGGCCTATTCTGCCGCCAAATATAACGAAATTCCAATTAGGTCCGTTCGCCTCTGTTATGGATTCTTCTCGATATGGTTTTTCTTGAAATATTTACCCCTTCAAGACGAGCTAGTTTATTTTTAATAGCACTGGTGGAAAGTAGAGGGTTACGTCGTGTAATGAAGGATATTTAACGATCTTGCGTAGCAGTAGTAAATTTATTTCTACCTCTTCATCGTAACATCGTTTGTCCCTCTGAATTTTTTGACCATTCGCGAAACGTCACTTGCAATGTTAATAGTCTAACTCTATTAATCTGCGAAATAATGTTTCTCCTCGGCATTTTAAAGCAAACACGACGGTTAAATTTTCCTTGCACGTGAAGAAAAAACAAAATTAAATATGCAAGAATTTGCATCAAATGTAGACAGTCGATAAACTTTGTTAAAAATAATTTATTTTGGCTAAAAAGTGTTTGCAAAATGATTTTAAAAATATGTAGACATTTTTTTAAATTTTGTTTTAGTATTTTTATTAATTTTGGATATATGTTACTACAACTTTGGAGTTCGAATTGATAACATTGTAAAAGGCATATTCCCTATCGTAACAGATCCCGTTCGATCTACTGGCACCATTCCCGCAAAGATATATATATATATATATATATATATATATATATATATATATATATATATATATATATATATATATATATATATATATATCCCTGTCGTTAGGAAACTTGGCAACGCCGAATCCACTAATCGCGTCTAACTCCGCGAGTATCTCGGTGTCTGTGGCCGGCTAGGCAGCCTCAGTTAGTGGCTGTGTGTTCATGTTTTTCATTGAATATCGGTCTCATTCATCGTAAATAACTATGTGATGGGACAGTCCAATTTCGATTGTCCA
The DNA here is from genome assembly GCA_031761425.1 of Cosmopolites sordidus. Lineage (NCBI taxonomy): Eukaryota > Metazoa > Arthropoda > Insecta > Coleoptera > Curculionidae > Cosmopolites > Cosmopolites sordidus. The sequence goes on from JARFXV010000540.1 coordinate 68,554, forward strand.
TTTTTCTTTTGTCGGAGGACAGGCCGTTAGACGCGATGGTCAGGACCTATTTAATATCGTTTCCCTTGCCATAGAACGGCCGCTAAATCTCAGTGTGCCATGTGATTATTTGTTTATGTGTACACGTGTGATTTGACAGTTGTTTTGGTCGGAATTTTTTTCCGACATCTATCTTTCGGGTTCAGTGGCAAATGGCCTGTCACAATCTATATGCGTGTTATAGGTAAGTATCATTTTAAATAATAATTTATCATCATTTTAATACGTTTAAATAATTAACGATGTACATATCTACAATAAAATCACATTCCGTTTTTAGCTTTCCCCCAAGTACAAAAAAATAATGAATGAGAATTGCCGGAGCGTGTTAGTACGTTTTACCAGTAAATTATCATCTTTAGTATTCATTAAACCTTTATCGGTTATCTTGGCGAACTTGGCAACAATGTTTCAGATGTAAAAACTAATTTGCCAGAGGTGAAGGCTAAATCAGAAGGAAGTGGTTTATAAATAGAATTAAATGAAGTTAAGAAATTAACCAGGGAATGATTGGAACTATGCGTGTCCCACTTGTTTTTTTTTGCGGTGATAGGAACCGGTGGGATGTTTTTAGACATGATTCTGAATTTATTACGAATCAAATTATTATTTTTTTGGTTTATGATAGATCTGTTAGCTATCAAAATATTTAATGGTCAACTGAATTCTGTTTAATTAACAATAATTTCAATCTATAATAGTATGTCATGATTTAATAAAAGTAGAAAAAAAGTAAAAGAATAAGCAATAAGAATAGTAGGTAGGCTGAAAAAATTTAGATAATGATAATAGAGATAATAGATCAGTGATGTTTGTGTTTAGTATTCGATAAAATAATAATCCTTTAGCTCGATAAACTTTACAACAGTTTCTGTATCTTTCTTGTGTAGCTTTTTCTCAAACTGTCTTCGAAATATGCGTTTTTTCGTTTATAACCTCGTTATTTCATGCTACTTTCTATCAGCAATAATTTTTAATTCAATTGTGAAAATACAAACAAATAGTTGCTAGCTACTAAATCTTGAGAATAAGATGGGTGATAAGCAATTCGAAATGAAATTAATACAGTTTTGTCATGATTTTTGTTGACTTGTGAACTAGTGCATTACCTTGAAGGGCGAAAATTTACGTTTCATCCTTTTACTCTGATTGTATCATTCACTAGGATCAGTAATGCAAAACAATATAAGATTGTCCAATAATTCAGTCCATTCTGAAGACCCAAAGTTTCGATTATTCTTTCATACATATCGCGTGGTATATGTTCAGTGATGGCCTGAATGTTTTGTTTAAGGTCAAGAGTTGTTCGGGGTTTCTTTCTGTTAACCAGATATTTAACATTTCACATAACAAAAGATATTCAGTGCGCCCTATTATTCCTATAGCTATTATTAACCCTGTTATCCATCATCGTCTTCAAAAAAATCAGTTATATCAATATATCCATCACTCCGCCAGCTCAAAAATCTCACCAAAAAGTGACTTTCTGAAGATGAAGAGGTAATTCCTGAATCATTTGAGGATATTTATGGGCTCAAATCCTGTAGTTATGTTTCTTCATAAACCCATTAAGCTAGAGCTTCGTCTGAAAACATTATTTTTTCTTAAAGTGGGCTTCGCCAACTCCCAATTTCTATGCGGTGTTGGATCATGTATTCATTCGTGAATTGAAACATGTTCAAAACACGGCAGTCTATGAGGGACATTTTTATTTCAAACAGTGTTGCCGCTAATTACCTTTCTGTTCTGTAAGTTCCGACATATTGGAAAACTCTTTATTTGTCAGTAATCGCTTTTCTTTTCTCAAATAGTGGATAAGCAATCTTCTGTGAATTCCAACATGTAGTGTCCATAACCTTTCTAGATGACTGTTTTGCTTTTGGTTACTTTCGTTTATTTTCGGTGAAACCCATGCACTGTGCAGAGAGTTTTCCAGTTTCTGAAAACTAGTGACAAATCCATGTGTCATGAATCGGTGGAAAATACAAATTCTGCTTTAATATCAAACATTGGCGTTTAATATCAAACATTGACGTGACACATTCGGGTTTTTGATGTTCATACAAGTCAAACAAATATTTCCTAAATGTTCTTTAAATATATCTGTGATGTCATCAATCTTGCCCAACTTCACTTCACGGTCATTCAGTTCAATATTATTTTCTACCATTAGATTTTTTCTACCGTTTCTGTTGTTACTGCCTTTTGCCTACAAATTACAGCATTTAAATTGACTCATCCAAAAAGAAATAATTACATATGATGGTGTAAGCGTATACGAAGTTTGGTTCATACCCTTTTTGTTGGGTGGTGCTGATAAATCTTTTAATTAGCGATAATGAATTGTACTTCCTCTTCTTCTTGTACCTGTTCTGCCATAGCCTATCAGTGAACCTTGACCTCCTTCAGGGTTCGCCTACATACGGATCGATCTGCAGCAGCCCCTTGGGCGTTTTTAATGTGCAATAGTTCTTTAACATCTCTTGTTACATTGTCCTGATACTTTTTTATCTCCTTCAAGCAATTTCCCCTCTCATACACTTTTTTCGACACGTTTTTTCCAGTCTTGGAAACAGTTTTTACAGGTTTTATAGTCCACTTTTGGCATTTCGTTCAAAGCTAGCGAACTCTCCTGAATAACTTGAGTTTTACGGACTTAAAACGACGTTCACGAAGTTGCTTCTTCCACCGACGGAATAGAAAAAAGTCGGACGGTGCGATATCTGGTGAACGTGGTGCTTGTGCAACGGTGTTTATTTGATTTTTAACTTTTATTTAATTTTTGAATTGTTTTACAACAAATCTGTATGTTTTTATATAACGTTTAAATAACATTCTTTAATTAGAGTGACCAGTTGGAAGGAACCCTTTATATGGACAATACCACGGTAATTCACGACTTTTGATCAGATTTTATATGTTTTTTTCGGCTTTGGTTCATCTTTAGTACGATACTCAGTTGACTGTTGAGTTGTTTCTAGGTCCTTAAGAAAGACCCACGACTTATTAACGATACTTATGCATTTCAGAATATTATCATCCAATGAAAACACAAAAGACAACCTGAAATTGTTCCTCAAAATTGATTAAATCGATCCAAATGATATTCCAGTAATAATTGGCGATTACTCAGTACACGATTCTTGGTTTGGTTAGGTTTTCTTCATTGGTTGATGTGGAAGATCTTCCTGAACGAGGTTCTTCTTCCACCATTACTAAAGTCCTTACACTACCTTTTTTTAGACATAGCTTGATCGATGTAACATTATCTTAATATTTTTAATGCACATCACAAAATTTAATGCAAATTCTTTACTTGAAAAATGTATCCATTTTAAAAAATTGCCGACAACAATTTATAACAATTACAAAAGAAGCAACAATTTCTAACTTAACATACAAAATGATACGAAATTTCTGTCATTTGTCAAGGGCAGTCATAGCAAGTTAAAAAAAAACAAATGCTTATATCGTAACGTAAATTGCGGAAATTAAAAAAAAATATCTTACTTTTTGATCGTACTAGTATATTTAAGGCTCAGAAAGTCATGATATCGAATTTGCTTCGACCGACAATAATTTATATTGCTCAGGACATTCCAAAAAATTCCACAAATATTGATGACGATGATTTATATTCTGTTTTTTGCTCATTTATTTAACCACGAGTTTTATATCCGGATTTGTTTACGCTTTTCTCTAAAATAACTTATCTGGTTATAAACTTATATTACGATTATGATATTTGATCGCAAACAAGCTCATATATACTTTTTATTGTGGAATATTTGTATTCCTTTTTAAATTGTGTTAATAAATGATAATATTTTCATATTATTTAGATACTATATCAGTTATGCACGTACAGATATAATTTTATTTTGTTGATACAAATATATTTTGAAAAGTTTTGGATCTATGAAGAATGATATTCTAGTTTTAAATTTTGCCTTAATATTTTTTGGTATTAAAAAAAGCATCCGATTGTTTGACTGCCTTATTTTTTGGAAGTGTGCAAGAATGATGACAAGAATGTTAGATTTTCAAGTGATAAGGCGTGGCTTCACGTAAACATTGACTTCACGTCAACAGAAGTGTTAAGAATATTGCCGATGTTCAAGCAAGTGTTTGGGTTGGGTCCTCGAAATGATGGAAGCCGAACGAATTTCTTCACAAAATAATTTTCTACGATGAGGCTCACTTCTGGTTCAATAGCTTCGTCAATAAACAAAACTGTGGGTATTGGTGCGAATTTAATCTACACATAATACATCCACAATCCTTTGCATCCATAAAAGATCACAGTTTAGTGTGGATTTTTGTGCAGCACTACAGCGCAATGCTGGAAGATTTTTTTTACCAGAATTTCATGGAATCGATGTGGATGACCTTTATTTTCATTATTATTGCTCACCATTGCATATTTCCCAAGTAAACATGGGCTTATTGCGAGCCAAGTTCGGCATCTCGTTAATTTCACGAAATGGCCTATCACTTGGCCGAGTTAACTCATTTAGATTATTTTCTCTGGGGACATGTGAAAACACAGGTTTATAACAATAAACCCGTGACTATTAATGACTTGGAAACTAACATTCGTCAAGCCATAGTCGCCATACAGCTATATTATATATTTAGAATAATAAGTATTTATTTACTAGTTTCCTTTCAAAACAAACAAGTATGAAAGTATTTATAAACAAACAAGTCTTATTGCAGCTTGGCGGAAAGTTCTTACACAAATAAGTCGCCGCTGTCTTGGGTACCGCCGTATTACGTGTAACGCTATGGCTTTTGATAAAAGCCACCTTCATACGATCGGTGCCGAATCTTTTGTTTTATTGCTTCAACGTTATTCGTCACAATAATTTCGAGTGAATACTTATGTACGAGTGAGCCGTGTCTCTTCTGCTTTGTTCGCAATTTATAATGTCGAGTAAAAGCAAATGAAAATTAGTTCCTATATGGAAAAAAGTCGTGTTGATGCTTAAGATAAAAAATTTATCTTAATTTTTCGCTTTCTTCGGATTTGGCTCGGTCGGATGCTTCCATTCGGCATTTTGATGTTTTGTTTCTGGATCATATTGAAAACACTACGTCTCATCACTAGTAACAATGCTATACTTTTTAATTAACTCCGTGCAATTTTGGATTTGCAGCAATTTTTGGTCGTCAGTTGATTTGTGTCGAACAAAACGTACACAAACTTTTTAAAGTCCTAAATGATCAGTCAAAATGCGATGACTTGAATCTTTGGACATGTTTAATTCCATTTCTATGTACCGCAATGAAAGTTTTGGCTGATTTTTTATAAATTAACACACAATTTCAATGCTACTTTGAGTAACTACGGAATTTTTCTGACCACGATGTTCGTCGTCCTTGATGTCCTCACGACCTTCTTTGAATCACACGTGGATAAACAGTCCTCACCATACACTTGTTTCATTAATTGAAACGTTTCGGTGAATGTTTTATCAAGTTAAAACAAAACTTAATATTCGCTCTTTGTTCGATGTTCATTTTTCTTCGATGTTCTTATACTTTAAGTGCGCTCGCTAACTTGGCTTCTAATGATCCGAATGTCATAAAATTTTGTCAGAATGCCAGTGAAGTTTACTAGAAATATCTATTTTTACTGAAGTCCGGTTTTTCGTGAGACTCACGTTAAGGAAGGTCGCAAAAAAGAAAATCAGCTTATAAAAAAACCAAAAGTAATTGTTAAAAACTTTTATTGGGGTTGGTATGCGATGAATATTACATCAAATTAAAATTAATTTTAAATTGAGTGCTCAAAAGCTGAATTAATATTTTAAAAAGAATAAAAACATTTTTAAAATAAAGTATGTGTCTAAAAGATTCGCAAGCTACCCAGAAACACCCAATTTCATGGAAAAGTTGCAAGAAAAAAGCCATACATAAACAAAGAAAATAGAAAATTTTGGGTTGATTTTCCCAAGGAGTATTAAAAAATATATAAATTTCTGCAAACGCGCTATATTTTCGGATGAATCAAGATTTAACCTATCTGGATCTGACGGAAGAATTTTTGCGTGGAGAGGTGCCCTATGAAGAACCACAGGAAATAAATCTTCGTCTTACCACGATACTTGGAGGTGACCATGCCACAGTTTAGGAGATCTACACTTTATTGAGGGCCCTATGGACAAACACGTTTATTGTGATATCTTCAAAAATAATATGAAAGCAAGTGTAATCAAACTAAGAATCATTAATAATTTTGCTTTTTTACCAAGATAATGATCTCAAGCACAGTTCATGTTTGCCAAAATAATGTGTTTGTACAATTGCCTCAATATTATTAAAAACACCATCCTAGTCGGCTGATGTAAATGTAATTGAAAATCTTTAGAGTAAATTAGAAATGGAAGTGGAAAAAACATAATATTGCGAACAAAAAATGATTAAAAAGAGCTCTTCGGGAAGAATGGAAGAAGACTTTATTAAGTTTTACAGAAAAGCTTGTTACTTTTATGCCAAATTGATTAACTGGTAATAAATAACAAAAGACCAAATATTGATTAAATGTTATGCCTTCCATATTAAAGTTTATAACAAACTTTTGCATTATTTTCACTGTAAGGTAATTATTTTCAGTCTTCTAGATTTAACTATGATTTAACGAAATAATATTTTTTTCTATTTTAATAAGTTTAATAAAATTATTATTGTAAAAAAGATTGAATAACATTCTCTATCATACGTTGGTTGTCATACGAAGTTGTCATACGAAGGTTGCTATTTATGTATCCGGAATTGGCAACAATGGTGTTGCTAAACGCCATCTGCCGACTGTATACGTACTCAGAACGTTTTGGAACACGGACGCTATTTGTGTTGTTTAGTGACTTGAATTTCATCTCAAAATTTTTGTGCGATGGTTTGTTACGACTTTCGATATGGATTATCTCAATAACAGTGCATCGATCAACTCACTTCGACTTTTGGCGATAAAGCACCAAAAACCACTGTATATCACTAGTTTAGTGAATTCAATAGTGGCCGTCGTTCACTCACTGACGAATTTAAAGAAGGTCGTCAAAAATCGGTTGTTATGCCAGAAAACATCGATACTATGGGCAAACTGAAAAAGTAAGATCATTGTGTATCGCAAACACAAGATTTTACATGAACATTTAGCCGTGAAAAAGATTTGTGTGCGTTGGATTCCGCATAATTTGACAATCGCTTAAAAAAGGCTCATGTCGATTGGTGCAAAGAAATGCTCAAAAAATACAATCGTGGTGTGTCAAAATCTATGTGTAACATATATGCAGGTGACAAATCTTGAATCTATGCGTATGAGCCCAAAAGTAAACAGCAGTCGACTGTATGGGTTTTTCAAAATGAGCCAAACCCAACAGAAGTTGTTCGCGCAAGAAGCACTTCGAAGCAAATGGTCGCCTGTTTTTTGGGGATAAATGGGCATGTGGCTATAGTACCACTAGAGAATCCTAGAACGGTCAATTATGAATGGTACACAACCATTTATTTGCCAGAAGTCTTTGAAACAATAAGAAAAAACAACCAGCGACGCAGGATCATTCTTTACCATGACAACGCGAGCTGTAACATATCGGACCGAACAACTCAATATTTGACCGTCCAAAACATCGAATTGATGGGTCTTCCTCCATACAGTTCTAATTCGGCACCCAATAATTACTTTTGTTCCCGTCCGTGAAGAATAAACTACGTGGTCGACGATTTCACATCAGATGAAGCGGTTGATGCGTTCAAAGTGCATATTTTGGAGATACCTCAATCGGAATGGAAAAAGTGCTATGAAAATTGGTTTAAACGTATGCAAAAGTGTATCGATCATCGCAGAGAATATTTTGAAAAACAATAAAATCATTTGCAATGATAAATATTTGTTTTTATTTATTATTCCGGATATATAAATAGTAACCCTCGTATATTAGACTTGATGAACTCCTACAAAACAACTGACTGTTATACAGAGCCTTCATTTAATCCGGAAACCCACGTCACCTATAAATGTGGACAACCAACACGTCAAGCTGGCAATTCGAAATCATTAATTTTCTTAAATTACGACATACGTTTATTGATTTTTTTTGAGTTTTTGTAAAAAACCTTTTTCTTCGAATTATATAGGGTAAAGGAACCAAATATTGACCAGACTCCAAATATTGACCAGGCCATATAAAAACTTAATTAAAAAAAAAATCTAGTGGTTTAATTTTATATTCAGTACATAATTAATAATTTTTAATTATACTTGGAATAGAAATTTGTCCATGCGCAGAAATATACATAATTGTAATAATAAAAAATAAGTTTGTGTACAAATGTCAGAAAGTTGTGAAAACTGGTCATTAAAACTTAACCTCACCGTATTTGGTAACTACATTTATGATCAATTTATATAAATTTAATTACTTCATAATGAATAAATAAGTATTTGTCAAAATAATAAAATATCAACGATTGATTATCAACAATTATTGTTACTATAATCATGTTAATAATTAAAATAATACTCTGGTCAATAATTGGTGTCGTAAATTATCCAATGTACTACAAAAATGTAAGTCGGTCATTATTTAGAACATATGTCAAATCCAAAGCACCATTGAATGATCAGAGTATTAATACGATGACAAGTTAACCTCAAAGTTTAGGATAAAGTAAAATAAATTTGAGGTTAGCTTTAAAACAATAACTAAATAATTAATATCTTATTAAAATATTAAAATTATTTATTTTTCTTAGCTAAAACAAGTTTTTTATTTTTGTTGTAGGTAAATTATATTAATCAGTATTAAATATTAAAATGACACCTAAAGCAGCAGTTCAGAAATAGAAGCCTGTTGCAAAGTATCATAGCTATCAATATACACAAGATCATTTAGAAAATGCTTTCAATAGCGTTAGAAATTCAGAACTGAATATTAATAAAGCTAGTCAACACTTCAATATACTAAAAAGCACTTTGATTAGTAAACTAATCAAAATCAACCTGCGCAATGTAAGCTGGGCTGTTCAACGATTCACACAACTGAAGAGGAAGTGAACATCAAAAATAGATTCCCAATAAGGTTATATTGGGTTTTCCTATGTGCCGTGATGATGTTAAAAGACGCTGTACAAAATGTTTTAAAAGAAACTAAACGCAAGAAATATTTTTCTGGAAACCGTCTTGGACGTAAATGGATGGAACTATTTTTGAATCGATATCTAGAAATAAGTTTAAAATATAGTGAAGTTCTATCAAAAGCTAGGGCTTGTGTGACAGAAGATGCTATTCGAGCAAGGTTTGTTGCTTTAAAAAATCACGTTAAAGTTGATCTTGAATGAACAAACATTTTTGAGTTACCAGAGCGCATGATAAATCTAAATGAACTTGGTATGCCTTTGTGTTCTAAGAATGAATGAAGTTTTAGGTCCAAAAGGAGAGAAAAATATATATAAAATGGCCACAGGTTTTGAAAAACAATCTATCAGTGTCCTTTGTGCTTTTTCTGCAAATCGATAATTAATTTATCCAATGATCATTTATGCTTATAAAAAATACCTCGGGATATTGCTGCTTCCCTTCCAGAAAGAGTAGGTATCTATGGGACGAAGTGATACTGTAATACTGTGTGTGTAATGTATTATATCCTCGTCTTCTCGAAAGAAAAACAAAATTGCCAGTACTAATATTATGTGATGGGTATAAATCTCATATCAACATGGAACTGCGTCATTTTTGTGTTGAAAAGAAAACTATTCTGTATTGTCTCCTAGCTAATTCAACACATATTCTACAGCCATGTGACGTTGGAATATTTTATCCTCTGAAGACTGAGTGGAAGAAAGTGCTGGCAGATCATTCTCAAAAATCTACTGCGGCAATTACAAAATTTAATTTTGCTTTATTATTTAAAACAGCTTTTGATAAAGCATTAAAATCTGAAATAGTTAAAAAATCATTTGAAGCGTGCGGTCTGCAGCCTTTTAATCCTGATAGAGTCGACTATTCTAAATGTATGTTAACTAGACATAAAATTCTGCGTGAAGAAATGTCAACTCATGAGAATAATGTCTTATCATCCAGTACTCAAAATAATACATTAGACAATTTACATATAAAAATGTTAGTTTTGATTGAAACACACATACCTTCTAATTTTATAAAAGAATTCACTGACATATATGAGCCTAAACAAAATCCATCGTCTGAAATCTTATTATATAATGTATGGAAAAATTTCAAAGACTTAGTGATTTCAGATCAACCTGCAATTAAAACAACAAATATGACCTTATCAGAAACTTCAGCTATGTCTGTATCAGATGATTATGAAATTCAATTTGGTAAACGAACTAAATTTGGTACAACTACAAAACTTATATCGATTTAAAGATTAAAAAACAGTACTATTATAGATTAAAAATAAAAGTTATTTATGAGTTTTATAAGCATACTACTAGTAGTCAGTATTTGGAACATAGCCGGTCATTATTTAGTGCGTAATAGCCAATATTCGGCATTAATCATTACAATTTAATGTTTATTATTATATATTTCATAAACAAAAGTATTATAGTTTGTAAGTTAAAACTATAACAAAGAGCATAACACTTGTTGGAGCTCATAAACTCTTCTAATAAATTTACAAATAATGTATTTCTGTTCATTTTATCTAAACTGGTCAATATTTGAAGCCTTTACCGCACACAGTTTAGGACTAATAACGAAAATAATCATAACATTTGACCAGTCCTACATTATTTTGTATCTAAACGCGCGTTTTAAATATTTTTTGTTGCTCAATAAATTGAAAACATACGGCGAAAAAATCTCTGATGACAGATCTAGGGGAAATTTTAGTCATATTTTTGCTGACAAATGATACATACCATCTTTAAATAATTCACCATAAAAACGTGAAAATTCCTGAGTTTAAATTATTCACTAGTTACGTGGGTTGCAGAATTAAATGAAAGCTCTCTAGAAAACACGGATTTTAATCAACTTTTCTGATAAATCATTGGAACTATGAATCTTGTATTATAATAATGCTGATATCTCACAAATCATCGAGAATGTTCGAGATAGTTTTCCTTTCTAACGATATTGCTGCGAAATGGGAAAAATATTTTTTTATTTCCAATCATTAAAATTTTAGTTGATAAATTCCTACACAAAAATTGACCTTTAGAGCAATCATGTTAAAAAATCTTGTGTTAAATGTATCTATGAATATTGTATCACAATAATGCCTTCATCTTACAAAGCTGATGTTATACCGTTACTATTGTTATAAACCATTTCCATTATTTTAAGTTTATTTTTCAATTAAAATATTATCAGTTTCCAAAATAAGGTTTCCGATTATCTTCTGCCTCATGTTGCAACAGATTACTTTCTATTTTTTTATTGGCTTTACGTCAGAGAACGAAATATCATACCGAATATCAAACGGTCGAATTTGTCGTTGGGATCGTAAAACAGCATTAGCTTAGCTTATATTTTTAAATGTTTCTATTTTGATAACGTGGCCATGTCGTAAATTTTATTGGTAGATATTAACACGGATTAGATGGATTCAAGACGGTAACATAGTTGTTTTTGTTCTATCGCTATTTGAAAATAAATTGATATCACTTTGTCTTTCTATTTGCTATTTTACGTTGCTAAAAATTTACGTTACGTTAAAAATTGTGTAAAAACGGTGACAATGTCCGAACACAAAACGCTTGTGGGCGTTGGTTTAGACCAGAGGTCTCCAAATCACGGCCGACGGGCCAAATCCGGCCCGCCAGTGTCATCAATCCGGCCCGCAAGCAAGCGTATGCTCATTTAGGGCGCGTACTCGGCGACTAGTTTAGAAATTATAGATGACAGGAACATTGAAACGGTTTTAGTTATTGGAACTTACTGGAATAATCAGTATGACCTTAAGGCTGAAAAGTTTGGAGACCCTTGGTTTAGACGATTCAAAAGTGGTGATTTCGACTTGAAAGACAAAGAATGCCCAGTTCAACCGAAAAAAATTGAAGATGCCGAATTGTAAGCATTGTTGGAAGCCGATGATATGCAAACTCAACAGTAAATGGCAAAGAGGTTAAATGTTGGTCGCCGAACCATTTGTTCCAGCAGGCAGGAAAATGGGTACCTCATCAGCTGAACGACAGACAGAAGGAATTTCTTTCCTGGTCGAAAAACGACCAGAATGGGCTACAAGATACTGAAAAGTGATTTTGCAGCACGACAATGCCCCATCACACAGCGAAAGTGGTCAGATATACCATTTCTGCACTTGGCTGGAAACTCTCGCCCCACCCGCCATACTCATCGGACTTGGCCTCTTCAGACACTATCATTCATATTCATCGATGTCTCATGCTCGAAACACTTCAACAATTGCGGAGATGTCGAAAAATGACTTGATAACTGGACCGCATCAAAAGATGTACGGTTTTTCTGGGAGGCCATCCAAAATTGCCAGAAAGATGGGAGAATTGTGCAGCTAGTGATGGTGTATACTTTGAATAAACCATTTTTTACCTCTCACCTAAATTAAATGTGTTTTTTTAGAAAAAAAAACGATTTATTAATAGCCACATCTGGTAGCCTTTTCTGACGAAAAGATGTATTAAGGGTGATTGCTATAGATTCATGTATATCAAACTAATGGACGATGATATACATTTGATTTGACGGACGATGATATACATTTGATATACATTTGATTTATACAAAAGGTATAAATCTGTTTGTTTAACAAATAAGAAAATTCATTCATCATAATACATAATACCAGATATGTAAATATGAAACCTGAATTTTTGTATATAAAATACACGTTTATTGAATGAAAATGAAAAAAAAATGTATTCGAAGTATTGCCCATCGCTAACTGTCTAACTGATTGCCACCTGTCTGACAATTTGTGGATACTACGCAAAAAAAAACTGTTGCTTTTTTGAGGCAAACCAATCATCGAGCCATTTTCCGATTACATTTTCGTAAGAATTAAAGCGCTGCTCAGTAAGTGCGTGTCCCATCGATGCATCTAAGTAGTAATCGGATGGAGTCAAATCTGGTGACCAAGACGGATGCGAAAGTATTTCCCAACTAAACTATATAAAACTATGTAAAGGTGCATTATCATGAAGCAAAATCACTTTGTGTTGCTTTTTTTGATATTCTGGTCGTTTTTCACGCAAAGCTTGATTTAGATCGATCATTTGTTGTCAGCAGTGTTCAGTGTTAACGGTTTGGTCAGGTTTTAGCAGCCCTTCTGATCCCACCAAACACAGAGCATTGTCTTCCATCCATAGCGATTTGAATTTGCAGTCGATATCGAGGGTATGCTTGGAGGTACCCATGATCTTTTACGCTTAGGATTCTCAAAATAAATCCACTAGTCATCGCCAGTCACAATTCGATGGAGAAATTACTTTCTTTTTTTTTTACCTGGCGAGCAGCATTTCTCGAGTGGTTTTTCGGTATTCCTGCTATCTTTTATTCAGCTCACGTGGAGTTCATTTTCCCAATTTCTGGATCTTTCCCATGACTTTCAAACTTATAGAGACGGCTTCACATTTAATTGATCCGCGAGTTGTTGTTGCGTTTGAGCGTCATCCTCATCCAACAATGCTTGCAATTCGCTGTCTTCAAACTTTTTCGGTGGTCTTGTACGTTCTTTGTTTCTCACGTCAAAATCGCAACTTTTGATTTTTTTAATCCACTCAAAGCACTGTGGTTTACCAAGAGCATGTTCACCGTAAGCTTCGACAAGCATTCGATGCGATTCTGCAGCAGTTTTCTTCAAATGGTAACTGAAAATCAATGTTGTCCGCAAATTGTAGCTTCCAGGGCCAAAATCCGACATGTTCAATGCTATTACAAACTCTGCTATTGTATGTAACTTGTATTGTGAAACTTATATTGAATATCTTTGTGAGATGTCAACAAGAAAATGGTGCCAATGACGTGGTTTGATGGTAACTACATTGACAACTACGGCCATCTAATCCGGTTTCATATTAACGGATCTGGTACATATTGTACGTTAATATAGCACACATGTTTGCTGCTCGCTGGGACAAAAAAATATGCTACTAATGATTTTATATGGACTGCATTTTCATTGAAAAATGATTTATTTTAACTATATGCGTCAAAATTGATTTTATCTATTATTTTGTAATCAAGTTGACGGATGTCGTCGTGGTTTTCCGAAATGAAACCTTGCCTACATACCATCATTTATATTATATGAAATAAATAGGGAGCGAATTTTTGCTGCTTATCAGTGTGTTTAGTCATAGTCGTACACTACTGAATCGTTCTGTAGAAAAATGAAGTAATAGTAACTTTAGCTTTATCATTGTGTTTACGTCGTACTATTACTTTTTTACCACACAACATAAAAAAACGAAACAACATTAAACGATTTATTCACTGATCTTTTTTAACAAGTCCGGTCTCTAGTAATAACTAATAAGTTAGAATTATTTCATTTTTCGATAGAACGATTCATTAGTGTACGACTATGACTAAATTTATATATGAAAAATTGCATTACAGGTATGACTATGACTATGGATACTGATAAAAAGCAGTGTCCTTACCCGAGCTTGGGGAAAAATCCACTACTAGTAATAACCAAACTGTTAATAATGAATTTACTTATTTTTGCTATTAGATTTATTTATGTTGAACTTAATTATTAATGCCAACTGCGAACATAGATTAAGTTGCTCCACTACTCTTTTGAAATCAATTATAAAAGCAAAAACGTTGACGGTATTGAACTTTACTTCAGGATTATCCATTACCGGATAATAAATCCCATGAAACACAAACGGCAAACAATACTCCAACACAGTCCGCGATCGTGCCGCGGACTTAATATCCCTTCTAGGAGTTCTTCGAGTGATGTTATATCGTTTGTTGGCTTCTTGAGGCGCCACCAAGGCCGTAAGAAGCTTCTGGCTGGTCAGTTTATTACACAGTTAAGTTATTTTTAGATGTCGCCGCTCGTTAGGCAATAGATCATACGGGTTTTATTGCAATTCATTATGTTGGAGATTGAATTTTGTTAACCAATATGTTTTTTAGGATTTCGTTTTATTGGGTGCAAAGTTTAAAAAATAACAAAAAAAGTTATAAAAAATTACTTTGTTCTTTGGTTATTTAATTAGGATCTGTAGCGCATTTTTTTGGATTGGTTTATAAACGTGTATATAATTTTCTATCGCATCGGAGGGCGCGCTGCCGGCAATTACACCGTATAGTTTTTAGTTTTGCTGTATTAATAACAGGTAGCAATAGTGTTCTGATCACACCCGTTGAAGTATTTTCCACTTATGATGGATTTTACAGATTATTAGTGTATTACTATCATATTAACAGGAGTGTGGACAGGATTTGTCCAGTCAGAGTCACAAGCAGAAAATATATATATAGAGCATAGCAGAAAAACCAGCAGAAAATATATATATATATATATATATATATATATATATATATATATATATATATATATATATATATATATATATATATATATATATATATATATATATATATAAAGGACTTGTATAAGTTGTCGCTGTTTCCCGACAGATGGTGTTATCTTAACGTTTTTGCATCGGACAACACTTCAACCAACTTAATTGTGAAGCTCCGCCATTAGGCTTGAAATGACAGTGTAAGTTATTCCGCCCAAGTGTAAACAACATATTTTTTCATAGCATTAGACATGTCAAATTTCTTCCCAAAAAAGAGTGTTACTACATTACTTTTTTCAAAAAAAATCTGCAGCTGAAGCTCATGGAATTCTTGTGAAGAATTACAGTGACATTGTTCTGTCGGACTAGCATGTAGAGATTGCTTTAGACGTTTTAAAAATAATGATTTTGATGTTGAAGATAAAGAGGACTTTAGTGCATCGAAAAAGTGAATACGAAGAATTGGAAGCATTACTCGACGAAGATCCATGTTAGACGCAAAGTGAACTTGCAGAATCATTAGGAGATTACACAATAGTAGCCAAACGTTTAAAAGCATTAAGAATGATTGAAAATCGTCGTTTTTTCACATTTTTAAATATATATATATATATATATATATATATATATATATATATATATATATATATATATATAAATGATATAAAATATATATATATATATATATATATATATATATATATATATATATATACATATATATATATATATATATATATATATATATATATATATATATATATATATATATATATAAATTACACACATCACATTTTTAAATATATATATATATATATATATATATATATATATATATATATATATATATATATATATATATAAATTATATAAAATATATATATATATATATATATATAAATTATATAAAATATATATATATATATATATATATATATATATATATATATATATATATATATATATATATATATATATATATATATATATAGTTGACCGAACGATACTAAATGGTCTACCTGGTTTCAGAAGCTCAAGTTACACTACACCCTTTTGATCCCACCAAATGCACAGAATTGTCTTTTTCCCAAAACTATTTGATTTTGTGGTTGATGTTGATGGTTGTCCTGGGTAACCCATGATTTTGTGCATTATGGGTTTTCGAAATATATCCATTGGTATTCAATTACGATGCGATGCAAAAATAGTCTCTTTCATGCCGAGAAAGCAAAACTTTTTTTCGAAAACCGTTTTTCGATTTTCCATCTGTCTGTCGTATAGCTCATGTAGTACCTATATTTCTTCCTTCTGGATCTTTCACATGGCATGCAGACGTCACAAAAAGCTCTGCGACCAATATCTAACCTCTCTGCTATTTGTTGTTGAATTTGCATATCATCTTCGTCCAATAATGTTTGCAATTCGGCATCTTCAAATTTCTTCGGTTGACCTGGGCGTTCTTTCAAGTCGAAATCACCACTTTTGATTTGTTTACTAACGCCCACAAGCGTCATGCGTTGGGACATTGTCACTGTAAGTTTCCACAAGTATACGACGGTTTACACTAGCCTTTTTCTCTTGACTGAACAAGAAAAGTAGTACGTGCCGCAAATGCTCTTTATTTGGTTCGACATGTTTACCATACGAAAAATATATGACGCTAACTCGAAATCGTTAACTAACGAGAATACCTAATTAGCTAACGAGAATACCTGCGAAACATATTTTCAACATCAACATATATATATATATATATATATATATATATATATATATATATATATATATATATATATATATATATATATATATATATTAAAGGATTATAAAAAAGTATATTGTGAATTATTTTTCCTTTACTATTCCAGGAAGTTTAAGTGCAGCGCGTTATGTAAGCGAAATATTGCAGCCCATTGTTAGGCTATATATGCAAGCTTTTTCAGGTCTCATTTTTTCCGCTATTATAACTCCAGATCGCATGCAGTTCATGCAGATCAATAAGTGCAGTTTTGAAAGAGTTTGTTGTATTGGATTAGCTGGCAAGATTCATAGATCTACAGATCATGTATGGGACGGCATTATTTAAACCTATTTATAATTGTTTTTTGTATCAAATGCAAGTGGAATTCTTGTCATTATAGTGTACACAAAAATAAGAATACTAATTCAATAAAATATTCGTCATAGTGTTGATTTTTGTTTTGTTTTTCAATATACGCCTAAGTGTGGCAAGTGGGGCAACAAAACAACCATAGGGGAGTCAACAACCCATATCAAAATCAAAAAACTGCATTTATAAGCCATCCGATGAGAAGTCGACGAAAATATGGGTTGTTTGATTGTGGAGAGAGACTCCCTATTCTTGGCGAGAGAGCATATGTCGGATGAGTCATCACCATCAACAGACGAAACATATGGCCTCCAATGTAAGGGATGGGTGGGACTTCCTCCCGGTCATGCAACTAACCATTGCTCATCATGGCTGAGACGCAGGTTCTTATGCGTTCCACATGAGATTGTGGAACCCAACGGTCGGGGGTGTATAACTCCTGACTATTGTTGTCTCGTTCGACGCATTCCAAAGAAGTCAAAAAATTGCATTTATAAGCCATCCGACGAGAAGTCGGCGAAAATATGGGTTGTTTGATTGTCGAGAGGGACTCCCTGTTTTTGGAGAGAGAGCATATGTCGGTACCCTGATGAGTCTAACCACCAACAGACGAAACATGTGCCCTCCAATGTAAGGGATCGGTGGGGCTTCCTCCCGGTCTAGCAACTAACCAATGCTCCACGTGGTGCCACCGATTGCCTTCGCCGAACTGTCAACCATGCGACGTCACGTGTCTCTCGGGACCAGTTTCTAGCCTTTCAGCCGTCATCAGCCGAGCTCTAGACGAACGCAAGGAAAGCAGTTCTGAGAGACGATCGGGGCCAGACCAGATTAACTGGCCATTTTAATGACGGGTCGTGATCGCACACAACTCACGCCATTATACGGCGAATGCTCGTAGCAGTCAGGACCGCTCGTAACATTCTGCCTGGAACCTCGGGTATAGTACCAGGTATGCCCACAAGGTAGAGTAACGGAACCGTGGAGGGAAATATTCCTTATATATATATATCCCTTATTTTGGAGGGCACATGTGTCGTTTGTTGATGGTTAGACTCATCAGGGGACCGACATATACTCTGTCGCCAAGAATAGGGAGTCCCTCTCCACAAGATCCCGACAGGGACCAATTCGATAACCGGATGTACTCCCGGTTGACAAATTAACACAACTGAAGACGCTAAACTGCAAACATTATTGAATTAAAATTCAGTTCAGATACCATTAAAATTGTTAAAAACGTCAATTATCACTCCTGTGGTTGTTTCTAAATATTTACCGTTGAGGAGAGGAAAGGTGATTTTTAATGAATGTGAAATTTTCTGAAGACAATGCGCGACTTCATATTGTAAAATCTGTGAAGGATGCTCCAGATTTGACAAATTCAAAACTATATTCTATATAAAGGAATATCGAATAAATTTCAGAATTAGTCGTTGAATGGATTTGTCAGAAATATGATAAATAGTTAGATTCCGGGGAAAATATTTTGATTCATTTTCTTGCCAAAATAAATGCATTTTTCAAGCAAAACAATAACAGTGTAGCACCTAATTATAGATCTCAGCTATAATTGTTTGATCTTTGTCGGCGATATTGGCAGTGGATAAAACCGGCTCTAATCGACCATATAGAAATTTGACAAAAATGATTACAGTTAATGATAAGGTTGTTATAGCGATCAGATTAACAAGTCTTTTGGACAGAACTGTGGAGAATGATGAGAGAGTGATTGTATGAAAAATTAAGATTACTAAAATTATTATTTGATAATCTTCATGATGAAAATATCTTTTAATTATTTATCTTAATTATGAATAATTTATAATTTTTTACTTCAAAAATAAATTATAATAAGAATAAATATGTGTTTTCTTTGTCAATATTGAAAGAGCATTCCATGACATTAGGAGGAACGAAATATAAAATATTCTGGGAAAACGAAGAAAATAATTGTGTAAAAAATCGCATGAAAAGAAATTTCTTAAAAATATTTTACATATTTGGAAATGCAATACAGCAAAACAGCTATTTGTTCTAAATCTGTTTTTTTTGCATGCATAATATAACAATGTACTTTATTAAGTGATAAAAAACTGCAGAAGCATTAGTTAAGCTTCAAGACTTAGGTAAACACAAAGTTGAATATTGGCAACTGAATTTAGTGAGCCTATAAGACTGAAATTATGTAGAGAAATATAATTTAGATTTAAGCCAGTTTTATGACGGTGATACGGCGCCATATAGATCTTTAAGTTAATATAAATATGTTGCCATAAAACTTATTGTGTAGTATTTACTAGATAATTGATCGAGTGAATATAATTATTAGATTAGATAAGGTAGAACTGGTGTAACAAATATATATATATATATATATATATATATATATATATATA
>JARFXV010000541.1:0-138571 GCA_031761425.1 Cosmopolites sordidus
AATTGGCCAGAGAAGTAGATCTGAATATTCGAGGAGCTAGAGTGGGTGTGCATAAACTTGCCACCGTTGAAATCGAGAAAATGATTTATGCGGAAGATCTGGTATTGCTAGAAACAGAACCTCAATTGCAGAAGTCTTAGGATGCGAGTAACAGGGCATTCACAAAGAATTACCTAAAAATAAATGTGGACAAGACAGAGGTGATGGTGGTTTCAGAATGCTTGAAGGATCTTGATATAAGGCTGGACAACGTAACTGTGAAACAGGTTAATACATTTAAATATTTGTGGGTCACCTTGGAGCAGAAGGAAAATATAAAATGCGATCTGACAAACAGAATAGATAGTGCGACTAAAGCTCATTATGCAATGTTTTTTCCTTAGAAGGAAAACCAACCAACCTTTGTTCTTTAGAAGGGATATTGCTAAGGAAATCAAATATTTTTTTCTTTATTTGGTTTGGTATTTTTTCGCCACAATCTAAAACTCAAAAAATTTCAAAAATATCTGTTCTTATGTAAATAAAGAATCACTGGGTAAAAACAAAAAACCAAAAGGAGACAAATTTCTCAGTGATTCTTTTTTTTGTAATAAATTTGCCTAACGAACCAAATTTTAAATATATAAAAATGTTCTTAAAAAATATACAAACTTATAACGTTAACGTTTCGGGAAGTATTCTCCCATTTTCAAAACGAATCTAAAAATAAAGTATATTAATTTCTATAAATTATGAAAAGATAGAAAGTAAATATATTTTGTGTGTATGTCAATGATACTTACATTGACAATTGCCAATATAAGTCTGATTATGATTATTAGATCGTGGCGAAAAACCCAAATAAAGAAATAAATATATGAACACGCCACAATCATTCAGACATTATTTAAGGAAATCAAAGTTAAAGTTCATGGCTCAGTGATAGTGACTTACGGAAGTGAATCGTGGGTATTGTCTCAACACCAAAAAGCGAAACTACAAGTGTTCGAGATGTGTTGAGTGAGGTTGAAGGTGTGACCCGGTGGGACAGACTGAGAAAGGAAGACCGGGTGGTGAAGAGAGTGTGGGCCATGAGACTGTATTTAGGAAGGAAGACCGAGAAAAACTTACAAGTCGATCACTGAAAGCCTGACGAGGCGGGGGATTGCTTGAGAGGGAGCAATAGTGATGGCCAGAGATAGAGAGATTTGGAGAAGATTCCACCAAGGGGGCGGATGAATAGCCCAAACCTCTACACCCAGTAAGGGTAGAAGAAGTGAAGACTAAGTAAGTAGATGTATCCAAAATCCAACAGTTTCCTTGGAAAACGGATCAGAACTTTTTCAAATTTTCCCAACAATTGGCGACGTTGCCAATTACCAAGAAAAAATAAGTTTTTTGTTTTATTACCCTCTTGAGGTATTATTTGAATAATAATACCCAATAATACCTCAAGAGGGTACTCTTGAGGTATTATTTGAAAAAATTTAATATTTTTGTAGCCATTTATTCCATACGTTTCAGAATAAACTTGGTTTTTGTTACGAAAAAAAAAACTTAATCATTGTTGTCGTTTAATGTCAAGGTTGAAATTACTAACTCTAATTTTTCACACTACAATACGTCTAAACGATTCAAGGCACATTAAGAAATACACGATTAATTGATCAAAATGTCCATCACTTAAGTATATGTAAGCCTGGAACCGTTTTAATCTATTTTCCCGAACACGTTGAAAAAGTTCTAGTATATCTCTAATCTGATTGGCAGCAGCTTCTCCATAAATAAGAAGCATATCGTGATATTTAGGTACAGAATATAATTTTGATTTTAAATGGAATTTAAATACACAAAAATAATGCGGCGTTACCGCTTTGGCTGGCATGATTCTTAATTTTTTAAAAATTGTTTTAACAATGGTTATTAGCTTATTTGTAGTTTAGTTGTTAAATAATTACCAATTAATATTTGCCAAATATGTTTTTAAACATTTTTGTTTAAAATGATAATTATTTTCATAGTGTTTGTTGATTGGTGATTTAATAACTTTTTTTCGCGGAAACCTTGATTTTTTACCCTTGGTTCTGTTTTTGCCTGAACCATACTAAGCCAGCTGTTTTCTGCATGTCATCAGTCCAGCGAATGGGAGGACGCCTTCGTGACCTTTGCCGGATAGGATATTTGGAACCACCTTTCATCTGGGTATCTGGCAACATGTCTTGAAACTTGCTATATCGCTAACCTTTGTAATTGCCCTTATATGCCCATTTGGCTTTCAATCTCTTAAAGGTATTCCGAGGATTGGACAGCCCATGGCGTGTTATGTTATCTCCCTTAATTCTTACATTGATTCTTTAATAACGGCCCAGGTTTGAGCTCCGTAGATTGTAACGGGCAATACGCACTGATCAAAGATTCATGTTCGCAACCGTAAGGGGATGCTTTTATTCTTCAATGGCTCACTGAGTTTGCCGAAAGCACTCTATGCAAGTCTCTTTTTTCGAGATATTGCACAAGTCTGGTTTCCTCGCCCCAGCGTTATTCTGTGTCCGAGGTACGGTTTGATAATTTTGATAAGGTTTTCTGTACGGTGTTGTTGTACTGTAATCTTGGGATTATATTTACGCATTACTTTAGTTATTTATTTATTTATATTTTAAAGGTATCTCTGGTCTATTATTACGTTTAGTGCTTTTTCTATGACCCAATGTTCTACGGTATCGAATGCTTCTGAATCCAACCTGTTCGATGACCTGAAACCGTCTATTTTATTAGTTAGTCTAATAATTAGTATTTTAGTGAACAATTTGTAAACTTGAGAGAGTAGACTTTTTTATAGAAAAAACAACGATGGAGCTATTCCAGTAATCTGGGATATTTATTACCATGAGGCATATGTTGAAAAAGCTTACAAAGCATTTTTTAGTATGTCTGGGGCAACATTTCTACGAGTATTACATCATCTCCTGGCGCTTTATTGTTTCTCATTGTCCTCAGCGCATTGTGTTTTACTTATCTGAGTTTTTAACTTATCTCAACTAAAAACCAAGTCTTCCATAGACATTTTTATTAGTTCTGCATTGATAAAAGTTCATTCAGTCACTTGGTATATATTTTGATAAATAAATTCTGTTGTAAATCTGACACATAATTTTAATTTCTCTGTAATAAATCCGTTTTTTAAATGAGAACCAAATATTATAATACTTTTATCGACTATCTACCTTAAAAACTGCTTAAAATATATATCTTAACAATATACATATGTTTAACTCCACCAATTGGTCCATACAAAACATAATTAAAACAAAAATGTATTGATGTAAAATGTTGTATATTAAGACTCTAAGACTTAAAGAAATCACAAAATATCAAATATAAACATTATTTATATAATGATGACTCACTTATCTGAAAATCCATTAATATGTAAGATTTTCATCTGTTTAATGATTGTTGTTTTTCCGGACTCGCCAGTTCCAAGAAGCAGAATTTTTTTCGTTTCCATAAAATCTTTGGTATATTTCTTAGTATCATCTTGATCGGGAACAATCACATCACGACGACAACACAATGCCATTTTGTACGAATCTTTACGTAGAATAAATCTTTTCTCAATTGAGTTATAGTGATACAATTGCCTTGTTTGCGGATTAAATGATTAGACTACTTATAATCTTATCGTACATATTTAAATACGATTATCGAAACGAAAAGAAAAGAATCATGCCCATTTTTAGGTTCCTTTTGACAGATTTAAGTAATTATTTCATGTTTTTATCGGATTTCCACTTATAATCATAATGTTAGTAGAAAGCAAACCGAATATTTTGAATTATCTACAAAATTCGATGGATTATATATTCACATACACATACAGTTCTTATGATATGTCTTGTGCCTAAATTCAATATTTTAGCCCGGTCTCAAGTCTAACACAAGGAAGGCACTTGAAGAGAGACTTGTTTGTTATGATGAGGAAATCTTCAAAAGACACCCAGAGAGCTTATACAAGACGCGTTGTTCTCCGGGTAGTGCCGGATTTTTACCATCTAAAACCCCACCCAGTTCCTCCTGTTTTCGGATTTAAAACCTATAAACGTTTAGTCAATCATTTTTAGCAAGAAATTTCCACAGCCGGTGTTGGTGATTACTTGTTGCTGCTCCTTTTTCTGTATCCTATAATTATATAGGTAATTTCACCTGAAATAAAAGTGTATTATTTTATTGTCTTGATTTGCATTTGCAAGTTAAGCCCCATATATTTTATGCGTTACAGGGAATTTTGCCAAAAAACAAATATGTCATTAAAACTGAAAAGTTGTTTGTCTTACTTGATTGACGTTATGGCTGATTTTGCTGGGATTTATATCCCATTGTTGTGATCTACTGAAATTTAACTAACTATTTTAAGCCAGTACCTGGAATTTGAGCCTCTTGAAATATTTCGCTCTCATTAGGAGTTCATTCGGATCATAATCCACGAACCTGTTTAGTTCTGCATTTTCATGCGTATTTGCAACTAATAGTACTTTTTCTGCTTTCCATTTCATGAGGGTGTGCAGTGGTTCCCAGCTTAAATCGCTGTATATATACGTATCTGTTTTCTGCTGACGTCAGCCTGTTTATATATGTTCTGACTGCGTACGCCCATGCAGTTGAACAGTATGTTAATTACGGCCTTGCTACACATTTGATCATGAACAATTTGGTCTTGAGATTCATCTGTTTTTTTCTGCATATCAGCGGATAGAGCCTATTCATGGCATTTTTGGTTTTATTAATCGCCTCTCGTATGTGTTTTTTTCCATGTGAATTTAAAATCCAATTTTACTCCAAGGTATCTTGCTTCTTGGCTCCATGGTACTATTTCGCCGTCTATTTCTATGTTGCCTCTTGGTACCAATCTTCTTTTTCGAGTCTTCTTGGTCGAGCAGGATGGCTCGACTCTTCTGCTTGTGATTCTGGATCTTCCAGTCAGCTATTTGATCTATATGCTCTTGAAGTCTTGTAGATTATGTCTTATCTTCTACGCCTGATTGTCACTGCAGTATCGTCTGTATATAGTGACAACTTGTTTTTTTTTTATTTATCGATATGTCGGGTGTATAGATCGTGTATAGGTGAAGCCCTAGTACCGATCCTTGTGGGACACCCGCTTCCAGTTTTCTTACTGCCGAAGTATTTTTTCCTACTTTGACTCTATTCTGTCTTTTAGATAACTTCACGTTAGTTTGCAGATTTTCTTTAAGTACCCATTTTTTGTCATCTTGTATACGAGTCCTTTGTGCCAGATCCTGTTGAAGGCTCTGGTTATGTTATTATAATTAAAGACTGAAACCCTTCGATGGCAGTTTTGACCAAGTTTAATACCATTTGTTCCGTTAAGTGTTTCTTTCTGCAGCCAAACTGCTCTGGGCAGGCCAGACCATGTTGATGACTGTCGTCATAATAAGATAATATATAAGAGGGTATTCCAATCCTGCAAGGAACGATGGGAAATGTGTCAAGTGGTGGTACCATCTCAAGCGTATCCAAGGCATTAATTTAAACTTTTTATGGCGTGCCGACTTAACAGTTTGGGGTTCAAATCCTCACTATTGCTATAATTTATTTTGTTCAAAAATAGTATTAAAATTATTCTGTTATTAATTTCTGATAATTTTTAAGTTGCAAGTAAGTTCAGTGTCTAGTGCTAAATAATTAGCAAAATTAAAAAATGTACGACATACATCATACACATTTGTTTTTTAATTAAAAAAGCGTGCAATAACTAATTATATATATTTTTTAGAAAATGTAAAAAATACAATAGCATTAAAGAATCAATGTTTGCCGAAAAAAAAAAATAAAATAAGTTGAATATATTCATTTCCCAGCGATTTTAGTTGAAGTTCGCATGTTGCTCTTTGAAAGCTATAAACGATATTATTTAGCTAAAAATATAACAGTACAACCAGGTAATCAGAATATCGTCGTTTACAGCTCTAGAAGTGCATACATGCGAACTTGAACTAAAACCGCTCGGAAATGAATATATTTAATTTATTGTTTTCTTTTACAGATATACTGGTTCTTTAAAGTTACTGTCTTTTTTATATTTTCTGAATAAATTATATAATTAGAATTATTGTAGGCTTTTTCAATTAAAAAACGAATGTGTATCATGAATGTTTAAATTTTTTAATTTTACTAATTATTTCACACTAGAGACTGAAAAAATAACTTGCAACTTAATATTATAACAGAAAATTTTAACACTATTCTTAAACAAAAAAAATTATAACAATGGTGAGGATTTGAACCCCAAACAGTTAAGTCGGCACGCCATCAAAATTATAAATTGATGCCTTGGATACACGTGAGATGGCGCCACCGCTTGACACATTTCCCCTCGTCTAACCCTTGGGAATACCTTCTTATGTATTATCTTACGTAATAACACAACTCACGCCATCATACGGCGACTGCTTGTTGCAGTAGAGACTAACTGAAACACCCTACCTGCAACGTCGGGTTTAGTACCAGATAGACCCACAAGATGGCGGATATATATATATATATATATATATATATATATATATATATATATATATATATATATATATATATATATATATATATATATATATATATATATATATATATATGTATATATATGTATATATATATATATGTATATATATATATATATGTATCTCTCTCTCTCTCTCTCTCTCTCTCTCTCTCTCTCTCTCTCTCTCTCTCTCTCTCTCTCTCTCTCTCAATTTTCAGTTTAATTATTTTTAATTTGATTAAAATTTTTACCACTTAGACAAAATATTTAATAAGGCAATAACTAAACTCAGCGAACTATCCAACAAAACACTTATTCTTGGTTATCTACTTTCTGCATCTGATGATAGCAAGATTGTGTAAGGAAACAAGCTTGTGAAACCCTCAAAGAAGCGGTTTGATGTTTTATGAATAAACCACTTTGAGCTTTAACTTTAAGTTTTAACTCTAAACTAAAGTAATAACTGAATTCAGAAAGCTTTTTGACCAACGACCTGGTATGTAAATGTAAATAAAAAATATGTTTAATTGCTGATAGACTTATGGGTAGGCACATAACCAAGGGTTGATAGTTTGAGGGGGGGTACTGGTCTGGGTTTGTCGGTAGCTGATGAGCGTGGTTCGGAACCCACGTTAAGCTGTAGAGGTCCAGTCGCTAAATAGCCTTAGATGCTGATGCGCCTCTAACCATAAATCCTTTCCTTTCATTTTCTTCCACACTTGGTAATAATTGATTATGTGCTTTGATTAAAAATACACAAACAAAATAATTTGGAACCTAGGAATTAAAAACATTTTTGATATACATATAAATAACTTTATTTAATAATTAATGTAGAAATAAAAATCTGTAAATACATATTTTCTTTTCATAATAGACAGATAAAGGGATAGAATATATCATTGTGGTATATAAAGATGTTTTAAAGTGAGATTTGAAGCACAATTAATAACACTATGCAAATTTAATCTCAGAAAGATGTACAATGCATTTTAATGTTTACCGAAAACATCAAGATGCATTATTCGTCTGAATAAAGCAGGACCATTCCAATGTCCGTTCATCATGAGCGTCCAATATATATTTGGTATAATGTTCTTCTTTAAGAAAAACATTGTCCGCAATTCTCTATCTTGACTGAATGGAAATGTTTCCAACGGTTTCAAATCATAATCAAATTCCGCCAAAATGCACTTGTTATATCCAGTAACCAGGGGACATGAAGCATATCCATCGTATTTTAGTGGCAATGGTTTTCCGTTCATTACGGCTTCCAGATTTTCAAAAACGACTTCGGTTTGTGCAGCTGCAAATTAAGATATTTAAAAGGATTATTTATAGTCATAAAGAGTTTTCCAATAAGAGTGTCAGAACTTTGAAACGTAATAGTGAAACGTAAACAGCTACACTGTTTTAAATTTAAATGTAAATATATTCGGTACATTGTGTCAATTCACCGATTGTCATTCACAGGATTCAACAACACGGTTTCCCCAATACTTTGGGGAAAAAGTAATATTTTCCGACGTAGCGCGCTTCTGACTTAATGGGTTTCTGAACAAACCTTATTTTTTATAAGACGATGATGGAAATCGTGTCACTATTAATGGTGACCGCTATAGAAATATGCTAATAGAATATTTTTTGCCTGAACTGATAAATGTCGATATAAACAATGTTTTCTTTACACAAGATGATGTCACTTGTCATACAACTGTGCCAGGCAATCGATTTATTGCAAGAAAAGTTTCCTGGAAGCGTTATTTCGCGAAATGGTAATGACAACTAATCACGACCTTGGATTATTTTTTGTCCGGATATGTTAAATCAAATATGGCAAATATATTCAAAAAATCATGTCATTATTAGTTCTTCAAAATAAAAATTACCGGATTATCAATTGTGACTCATTTTAAAGTATTAACTCTCTTATTGGACAAGCCTTGTGTAATATGTTTTAACATGCGTATATATTTTGGATTATATTCGATTTTTTCTATACTGATGCACGTAATTTTTCTTAATGACACCGCATAATAACATTATGTGGTAGGAAAACCAATATGATAAAAGTATACAATTTTTATACACGTCGGCTCAGCGGTATTTTTATAAACATCAATAGTTTGCAATTTGTATTATCTGACATTAGAATTAATTCTACTCTGATTTCAAACTTTATTACTTTAGTGCACTTATTTAGGTTCAGTTTAATAATTTACCATGTCCTTAGTACGAAGAATTAGAAATCGTAACCAACGATAATATATATCAGTGGATTCGAACATCAGATGCGCCAGTGGCAGAATGAAGGAATTAACCAACAATAGTAATGACAGTCTAATAACCTATCATAATATTCTATGGCGGCTTAGCGCCCACAATTGACGTTAGGTACAACACTATGGCACATGATGAGATGTGCGAATGAAGACCTTGGGTTTTGGCGGCATTTCCGGCAGAGGGAAAATGGAGACGTGGGTCTCACCATGTCTACAGGTGCATCAAATATTGTAGCAATATATGTTAGTTGTAAATAAAGATAATAGTGGAGATATTCAATGTATATTTTTGACAATAGTGGGATTGTGAGTGGGGAAATAAGCCCAGCACTTGCAAACCCTATCAGCTAAAACTAGCACACCACCTCATAACCTACAACTCCTGCTCATCTAAAACAAAAAAACTTTCCGATATAAATTAAGCTGGTTTATTTATAGAAATCAATACAATACTTTATGATTTCAGTAATAAAGAACAAAAATTATTATTAATAGACTAACAAAGGAACTGGACGACTATCAACCACTAAAACAGGCGGCATTTCGAAAGGAAATTGTCACTTCTGATCACCTATTAACTGTCCAAGTCTTAATAGAAAAATCGATCTAATACAATCTGTCTTTATATATGGCATTTATAGATTATGAGAAAGCATTTGACTCCACTGAACACTGGGCAATAATAAAGTGATCTTGCTCAAATAGATTCCCAATACACAACACTGTTTAAAAAATCTATGAACATGCTACAGCAAATATGAAACTACATGAACCTACCAAAGGTTTTCCGATCAGGACAGGTATTAGACAGGAAGATATAATATAATCCTAAATTGTTTAACCTAGCACCCAAAGTGTCCTGTCGAAAATGAGTCAATGCTTTGCGAAAACCAACCGTGTCTATACGCACCTCATAATAATTATATATATATATATATATATATATATATATATATATATATATATATATATATATATATATATATATATATATATATATATATTTATATGTATATATAAATCTATATATATATATATATATATATATATATATATATATATATATATATATATATATATATATATATATATATATATAAATCTATATATATATATAAATCTATATAT
The DNA here is from genome assembly GCA_031761425.1 of Cosmopolites sordidus. Classification (NCBI taxonomy): domain Eukaryota; kingdom Metazoa; phylum Arthropoda; class Insecta; order Coleoptera; family Curculionidae; genus Cosmopolites; species Cosmopolites sordidus. Next base: position 9,946 of record JARFXV010000541.1, read on the forward strand.
ATATATATATATATATATATATATATATATATATATATATATATATATATATATATATATATATATATAAATCTATATATATATATATATATATATATATATATATATATATATATATATATATATATATATATATATATATATATATATATATATATATATAGATTTGAATCATTTTCGAATGTTCTTTCTGATTTTCCACACCTCTCATCCTTTCTCCGTAGATTATTTTTCTCTTCTCCGTTCATTTTGTCCCCGATCTCGCTTGCTTGCTTGAGGCCACCTGAAGTGAACCTTTTGGCTTTGCTCTCGGGCAATTGCCGACTCAGTTTGTTAGCAGACCAGAGATTGTCTGGCTCTTAGGCCATATCCAGACCACCGACTATTAAACTAAAAATCAAAGACGGTACACCGAAACACTACTTCACTGACTCGCGTCACTACTTTCTCTCGATGAAATCCGTACAAACAAAGTAAAATTATTAAGCTATTTCAAGATGCACGTGGATTTACAATGGCGGATGACTCTCGCCTCGTTTCACACGATGCGAACACCATAAGAAACGAAGCGGAAGTGTCCCCGATCTCCTGGAAACTTCGCTCTCTGATGCAACGTTCCACATATGTATTTTGTTTCTGAACGTTTTTCTATCCTCATTCTCTGTCGGACCCATTTGTGCCATCCCAGAGCAGCTCTGACTTGTGCGATCCATGGTACTGTTGACTTGACTTCTGGTGTGTATGTAAGAATTCTGTTGGTGAGCCTTATCGATGGGAGTCTACTAATATGTCCATAGAATTTCAACCTTCTTTTTGTTATGTCCGCCGCTACGTTGGACATACTCTCTGTGGTCTTTCTAGAATGTAATCTGTATCCTTCCTCTATCAGTTTTGGGCCGAGAATTTTCCTCATAATTTTGCGTCCTTATTTAAGCATGTTTTCTATGCCGCTTTTTGTATGGAGTGTAAGTGTCTTGCTTACGTATAGTCCTCTAATTTGATTACTGTGTTCTAGTGTCTTATTTTTGCATGTGTGGAAATATAATTTGCATTTCTTATTGTAGATATTATGTGTCTTGCCATATGCCCTCTTCATCTTCTGTAATCGAGTCTTCTGTGCTATCTTCCCTCCTCCTGTGGGTTCGAGGTTCTCGCCCAGGTATTTGAAGTGAGTAACCCTATTTATTTTACCCTATTTGGTGTTCAAATTTTGAACATCTAATTTTGAGCAGAATAATTCGGTTTTTTGAAAGGAGATTTGTAGGCCGACTTTCTCTAGACAAGAGGACTTGGATCTGTTTGGTTGCCCTTTTTTCATTGTCTGCGAGTATGGCTAGGTCATCTGCGTAGGCTAGGCATGATATTTCTATGTTGTTTCTGGATCGCCCGAGTCGTATTGGTTTCCAGTGTCCTTGCTTTTTCAGTTCTTTTTCCCATTCCCTTATGACCTTGTCCAGGACCAGGTTGAAGAGAAGTAGGGATAACCCATCTCCTTGGCGTACTCTGGTTTTAATCAGGAAGGATTCAGAAACTTCTGCCATACATTTCACTTTAGAGGTTGTATCGGTCAGTGACTGCTTGATCAATCGTAGTGTTTTGGAGCGAAAGCTTGCCTGGTACTCACCAATTTTGCGTTCTCATTATTCTTGTGTTATTATTCATGTTCTATTATTAATGCTGAGAGGATTTTGTAAGTGACTTGTAGTAAGGAGATTCCTCGGTAGTTGTTCACATCTATTCTGTCTCCCTTCTTGTACAGTGGGTGAATAAGAGCACATTTCTATTCATCTGGTAATTTTTCTGTTTGCCAGATGTTCGAGATAATTTGCGTAAGTTCCGGCAGTAAATTTGGTCCTAGGTTTTTTAATAGTTCCGCGGTGATACCATCTTCACCGGATGTCCTGTTATTCTTTAGTTTGCGTATGTGCCTGTGGATTTCTTCCTGTGTTGCTGGTGGTGATTCTGAGTGGGTATGGATACAATTTTCCTTGGGGAATCTTGTGTCGCATTCGGGGCAATTGAGGAGATCAGAGAAATAGTGTGCCAGCTCCTCACAATTCTCCTGATTGGTTAACGCTGATCTCCCATTCCGTTTTCTGAAGCAAAGATTTTGTGGTGTGTATCCACGGATTTCTTTTGTGAAAGTCCTATAAAAGTCTCTCGTGTTATAATTGCGGAAATTCGCCTCTATAGAACCTAGATGTTCCCTCAGATTGCCTGATAACTTTTGCGGTCTGTTTTCTAGTCACGTCAAAAAGCTGTTGACTTTCTGGAGATTTTTTGTGTTATCCTCCTGAAATACTCGTTTGCGTCGCTGCAATGCACTTTCGCATTCCGAGTCCCACCAATGGGATCAGTTCCTGTGCTTTTTGTGTAATTTTTTCCATGTGTCTGCCTGTTCCTTTTCCCATTCCTCTGTTATGTTGGATTCCTTAATCTTTTTCGTGTCGAATTTCTGTAGATGTGCTTTCTTGTGATGAATTCTCCTTGGGGTGAACTTGACTTTGATTCGTGTTAGGTAGTGGTCCGAGTCATTGTTCACGCCCGTGCTGACTTGGACATCTTGGATCTATCTTTAGTGTGGGTATAAGATCGCAACGTGGTCTATCTGTTCGATGAATCTTGTGCCGTTCTTGTTGGTAAATTTGTGATCGGGGAATTTGCCTACGGTTTTATGATTGTTTCTCTACCGATTTATGCGTTAAAGTCACCCAGTAAAATTTCCGACTTTTTCTGAGATCGTGAAAGTCCGGGTTCCACAGAATCCGAGCACCCGGTTGTCGTCTGTCGACGGGTGGATTGGTTACCACTTATTTTTTTACTTTATTTGGGTTTTTCGCCAGTATCTAAAACTCAAAAAATATCAAAAATATCTGTTCTTATGTAAAGAAAGAATCACTGAGAAATTTGTCTCCGTTTGGTTTTTTGTTTTTTACCCAGTGTTTCTTTCTTTACATAAGGTATTTTTGATATATTTTGAGTTTTAGATAGTGGCGAAAAACCCAAATAAAGGAAAAAATATATGAACACGCCACAATCATTCAGACATTATTTGGTTACCACTTCATACCGTTATTATTACTTGCACGAGTCATGGTTGCTTATAAGCTTATATGTCCAGTATTTCCATTGGGAGTTTAGAACCAGGGATTCTTAGTTCCTGGACTGTGGTGTACAGCCGCACCCTCTGGGTGAACAGACGCCGACCAGGTTGCCGGTAGTTGCCACTGCAGACGCGACCTGGGTTTTTTTCTGCTAGAGCCCTGTTAGCCATCTGCTCTCAAAACAAACGTTCGGGTTCAGCCGTTGTCCGCTTCCTGCAACGTGGACGAAGAGTTGGAGCTTTAGGAAGCTATATATATATATATATATATATATATATATATATATATATATATATATATATATATATATATATATATATATATATATATATATATATATTGCTCAAATGACCACGCTGGATAAGGAAAATAAAAAACTTCAAATTGAGAGACGAAAACGTGTACTATGAGACACAGAAAACTAAAGTAGCCGATTTCGTGAATGTCACAATTGAAATGAGATTATACAGACCATGTGGCAAGAACAACATATAGTAGATGGAATGTTGAGGCCATGAATGGAGAAAAGGAATAGAAATAGATTATGGATGAGATGGCATTAAGATCTGAAGAGGGTGGCAGGGTTGCTATGGATGAAAATCGCACAAGATCGTAATAGGTGGAAGCTCTAGAGCGAAGCCTATGCTCAGTATTGGGCGACATAAAGGCTAGATGCTGATGTCGTGAAAAGAGTGGCACAACTGAAATGGCATTATGGAAGCCATGTGGCAAGAACAGATAGATGGAATATTGAGATCCTTCAATGGAGGCCATGGATTGGGAAAAGGAATAGAGGTAGACCAGGTATGAGAATCGCACAAGATCGTAATAGGTGGAAGCTCTTGAGGGAAACATATGCTAAGTATTGGGCGACATATAAGCTAAAAGAAAAAAAGAGAATATAGAAACAATAAAATGACAATATTCCGCAAACGTATTATTTTATCAGCCATCAATACCAGTTTTGTAATTATATTACGGATCAAAACAAAACAGTTACAATTAAACTTTCATCTTGATTTTAACATTTAGAAATGCTTAAACACTACTAATCGCTTTATAAAATGTATTTTATATTTGACTTCATATTTTACCTGCTGCCGCTGCAGTTTTTGAATTTGGCGATCCACTACAGTCGCCCAAAGCGAAAACATTTGGAAATCTTTGATGTTGTAAAGTGAACTTATTTACGTCAACAAAACCGGCTTCGTTAGTCAAGTCCTTGTTTTTGTTAACCGCTTCAGTTGTTGACATTGGCGGAGTGACATGGAGCATCGAAAACTAAAACATGATATTCTTTCATTCTCAATGAAAATATTATTATTAGTCACGAATTCGATTACTTTAAGAGCTAAGGTAGTATAGATAGAAATCAAGAAACACTGATCAGTACAACATAAAGATTAAAGAGACTATTCAATAAAAATCATTTAACGCAGGTACACCTCACATGTAGAAAGAAGAATTCAGCATTACCTGACCGGGTTTACCCGCATACTGAGGGGCAATCCTTGTCGGATTTTACCATTTGTTTAAACAAACGCATTTTATTTACAGATGATGTTTGATTTTTTTTATTCATTTTGCTTGCCTTATCGGTCTTAATAACAATGAAGTAATTTGGCTAAATAGAAATCTGATGCAGTTCTTTTACTCCACTTATTCGGTACTCAAAGCCGGTACGCTATGGTATTCAAATACAGTTTTCCTGTATGAACTGTATAAAAGATTTGAATAAATATAATATTAATTAAAATTAAATATTATTTGATTATTAAATTAATTTGAAACTATTTATTTTATGTGAAATAATATTCAATGGCATTAATGTTTGAAAACAATTTCGGACAAATGTCCGCCGCGGTTACTTATGACAAAGCGCATTCCGCCAATCCAATTTCCGACTACTTTTTATGTCCGCAATTGTCCGAGTTATGTTGACTTCCAAGGTGTCAATAGTTGCTGATTTACCGGCGTAGATCAAAGATTTAACATAACCTCTAAGAAAATAATCTGAAGGCGTTAAATCACACGAGTTTGGTGGCCAATTAACAGGTCCGTTTCTCGAAATAATTTTCTCGCCGAATTGTTCTCTCAATAAATCGATTATTGCGTTGGCTGTATGACATGGGGGGTCGTCCTGTTGGAAACACATCTCAACACCATTCAAATTCGGAATTAAATAATACGTACAGTGTTTGTCTTGTTTTAGTTTTACTATCGGGCAGCGTAAAATGCGTTCGGAATTTGTCGATAATTCGGCGAATATATCGCTCAGTTGGGCGATTATGTGCATCAGAAAATTCATGAAGTGCTCTATAAATTTGGCGCACAGAACACTGATTTTGATAAAAATTTCGAAAAATTGCAAGCGTTGCTCTGATGTTAACCCTTATCTGATGATTTGACACGTTATCGAAACACAGATTTACAGAATTGCGTGTAAACTCATAGTTTGTTTGACAGCGACCCCTAACGTAAGTTCGGACACACTAAAAAAATCACCCTTTATTTGCTTAAAATAATTATATATTTATTTGCTTTAAATATATTATATACAATCAATTTGGCCTTTAAACAATACTGAGCACTTATATATTTGTAGATGGGAGGTTAATGGAATATAATATAAACATAAGGAAATCTGTTTATTTCAATTTTCATCGATTCAAAATATTGTTCAACAAAGAGAGGAAATTTGATTATTTTTTCGAAGTTGAACTATGTCATATGAGGTGTACAATTTCAATTCCAAACGAAATTCTCTTAGTTGAAATGTATTGCATTTTATAACTATTCAAATCTATGCTATATATAAGTCCATTTACTAAGTTAATACAAAAGTTCATCCCATTTTTTTTGAGAAAAAATTTACCTACTAAAATTACTTTTAATCAATATGTATACGCCGTTCTATTCAATGACATTTCTCTTTCTCCCTGGTAGCTCCATAATCATTTGCTCATAGAAATTCTGATGTTTCTGGCTAAAAAGAATTGATTCAGGTAATTTTTTGTAATCTTCCAAGAAAGTAAATAATTTACCACCTAATCTGGTTTGAAGCGATCTAAAGAAAATTGTAGACGGAAGGCGTAAGGTCAGGAGAGTGCGGTGCATTGACCAAAACATCCCGATCAAGTTGTGAAAGTTTGAGTCGGGTGGCCAAAAACATGTGTGGTCTACAACTGCCTCGATTGAATATAATCATGCCCTTTCTGTTGGGATTCAGATCAGTTCTGATCGATAGCTAGCTTTAATTGACCTAGTTGTGAACAGCATTTTTCTGAATTAATGTCGCTTGCCTGTTACTCGGGTGGAAGGAGAAGGTTTGGGTATTCGAAGAGTTAGGTTTGAGTTAGTTTGAGGGAGGTTTTCAATCATTTGTGTCAGCCCGTAGTCTTTGTCTATAAAGACGGCTCAAGTGATGCATCGTTCATCGAATCCATCTTCAGTATTAGATTCAATTCCTGGGAAGTACAGCATTTACCCGATCTAAACCCGGCTTGTTTACATTTTGCAGACTCTATTGCATTCGCGAGTCTGTGGAGGATCATCCTCTCGATAATTTTATAGGCATAGATGCATAATTTTATATGGCATAGTAATGAAATAGGTCTGTAATTCTTAGAGTTGTTCGGTTCTTTGCCTGGTTTTAGGCGGACTATAATTCGGGATTTCCTCCAGATCTTTGATATCTTACATGATGTCATATAGTTGATCAATGCCAGTAACTAAGTTCTGGCAGCGGTTCCGAATTGTTTTATCTGTTCCACGCGTATGTCATCAAGGCCTTCCGCCTTTTGCACTTGTTGATTGCCTTATCGAATTCTGCCATGCTGAATGGTATAGATATTTCGTTTGTCTCCTGTGGGTGATCGCGCTCTATTATATTAGCTTGAATGTTCGTATTGAGTTGTTTTGATGGCTTTCCATTTTTGAGCAACTGATGTGCAATTTGGTCCGATTTGACATGTGCGTGGATTAAAAATTCATTAATATAAATAAATATACAACTACAAGTATTTTATGTTTCCCAGCCTTCCTCGATGATGAAGTAATACGATACGTTAAATAATACAAAAATAGATATTTTAACTGTGCGAAAACTCAACCATATAAAAAAATCACAGAAAATGACATCACCTACAGATATGTATTGTTGGTCGTTCTAATGACGGCAAACTTAAACTATCTATATATGGACAATACTCTATATAAAATTAATAAACAATTTTTCAAAATTTTAAAGATAGACGAAATATCAATGATCAGTCACTCATTCAAATATCGAGGCTGTAAATGAAGTAAATTTAAAGTGTTGATTCCTTAGATTAATCAAGAGTGGAAATCCCCTTTCAAAAATAATACCAAATTATAATACTGATGCTAATATACAGCGACAAAAAAAAGTATTTCAACAAATCGATTCTTCTCAATTTTGCTCAACACCTTTATTTTTTTAACCTTATATCAATACAAACTACAACTGATTGCCAACAAAATTATACCATAATTAGAATAGATTATAAAGCTCAATAAATAACAGTAATATAATAATATAGTAGTATAATAAAATTACAATTTATAAGGAAAAAAAGTATTTGAATACCTAAAAAAGTTTCGAAAAATGGCTAAAAATCTTTCAGTATTTTGTATTGTTTGTTTGAAGATATTTCGTTGCCCTTCGGTAAAATATTAATCGCTCCCGATAAATCTCAATAAAAATATTCCTAGTTTCTTAAAAGGCGCCAGAACCGGAGTGGTTTAACTTCTGAATAATTTTGGGAAAAAGTAAAATAAATATTGTTAAATTATGATTAAATTCTTATTATGTATGACTAAAACATTGTTTATTGGTTTGTGTATTTACTTTATTTGTACAATAAAAATAAATAAATGTATCTATTAGTACAATAAAAATTCTAACTTAAATTTAATTATATATTTAATTCGGTTTCACTCTCACTGTCACTTGATTCACATTAATAAATGATACATAGGAATCTTCTATTTTAATAATGGTTAAACGAATTTATCCAACTTTCTTTGGGAATACTATCTAAAACATTCCTAATTAATGTTGTAGCACTTGCACTTAGAATCGGAGAAATGTTTTCTGATCTAACATTGGATTTTACCTGATGCCACATATGCTCAATTGGATTAAAAATACAGTAATACGGGAGAAGGCGTATAAAACCGTATGTCCCATATCGGCAACATATTCACATACATATTCCTTTTTAATATTAAATGTATTTAATATTTCTAGATCACTTTTTTTATATGTATTTTCAAAGTGTATATCGTTTTTTAACATCTAGTTCTGAGTTTCCAATTTAATGTTATTTGCATTAGGAACTATATTTTTTTAGCGGTTATAACTAGTATTGTTCAATACAATTACGTTTTCGTTAGGCACATTGGGCAATAGGCTATTTATAAACCAATCTTCAAAAAGTTCTGCTGTGGTGTCGTCATGGTAGTTCAAAGATTGAATGATTAATATTTTTGGAGGGCAACCGTAAACACTTTGGAACCCACCCATCCATCCTCGGAACCAGCATGTAAAATTGTAATTCTTTTCCCTTGTTGGCTGGGGCTTTGGTTTGGCATTTTCTTGATGTATCTACCCATCCTTTTGCTGGCGTCTCATGTGTATCAAACCATGTTTCATCAAGGTAGATAATGGGACAATTTTCTAATCTGGATTTTTTTATAGTGTTAGTAGCCAAACCGCCATGGTCGCAATCGTTGTGATTCCATTAATATTTGTCTTTTATTAAGGTTCTGATATGCAAAACCCATTTGAGATAATATTCTCCAGAGGCTATGCTCCGACAGCTCTCTGCTGCAAAGAATGTTGGTTTCATATTTCCTTAGTCGCTATTGCAATGAATGCAATGTAAGCACAGTTTGGTTTGCTCTTCATACATAGCATAAATTTTGCTTCGAATTAAGTTTTTGTTGCTTTCGTCAACACATTTGCTTTTACCAAAATCACTACCGACTTTTTTGGCTTTCATTGGATTCGTCACAATATCTTTAACTGTAGACAACGGAGTTTTCGTTAATGAAGACGTTTTTACTGCGGCTGCATTTACATTAAGCCCCCTATCCTATAAAGAAACATACACATTTTTAACAATTTGCTTAGCATCTGGCGATAAATATTTTCTTTTAAAATTAGCACTACCGGAGGCACAATGATCGTTATCTTGTCAAGAACGCCACATTTTAACACGTTTGAAATAACAAAAAAAAAACGATCGAAATTATAGAACTGCACTGTTTAAGAAAAGAATGCGAACTAAACTAAAATATTTCGAAACTACTAAACCAGGTATAAATTCATTTTATCTTTTCACCTGTTATTTTATTAGACTCGGCCCTGTTTACGTTTTACGTTAGTTCCAAAACTTTACCGGGTTTCGTTACGGCAGGGGTTGTTAAGCGATTGCAGCCAATCGGTCAACGATATATATTGATCGTCAACGCACTATACTATGTCCAATAATAGCCTGCAACCGTTTCGGCATTGATTTTACTTTGGTTGACTATTTACAGCAATACAGTTTTTAAAGAATGGATAGTTGTACACTTGGTTTTTCTCACTTTTTGATCAATTAAATGACATAAGTTCTCAATAGAATCATAGTATATGAAATACTTTTTCCCACACTGTATATCTGAATACGCTAAATTAACTTTATCGTTATCTATATATTGACACTGGTTCATGGAACTTCTAATGATATTGTAGTAATTTTACGCGTGACTTAGAAACAGATATTCGCAACAAATCACGAAAATGTTTTACTCAAACGTATGATATTTCTCCTTATCGAACCACGTTGAATTATTTCTAATTACATTCGTTCCACGCTGTGCAAACAGTCAATAATTTCGCTATTAATAATTAAATTGACGCCTGCATTTAAAAAAACACAGTGAAGTGTCAATGGATATATGATAAAAAATACTATACAGATATATACAGGAGGAATGAAAGGGGATATGGGAAATAGCTTTCGTAAATTTAACGAAATTATTTACATTCTTTGATTTTCTTATTATCGATTCTTTACATTCTTTTAAACAAAGTTTCCATAAAAAATGTATCTAAAATGTAACCATTTCCTCAGAAAACAGGCCAGAACCTTATTTTATTTGCAGTTCAGAAAAATTTTTTTTTGTTTCATTGTCCTCTTAAGGTATTATTTGAAAATAAAATATATTTTTATAGCCATTCATTCCATACGCCGGTCACGTTGGCCCGGACGGTAGAGCGGCGGCCTGCCGCTGCTGTGCAGAAACCGCATTGGCGCTGTAGTTCGTTCGATTCCAGCGTTCGGGTGGTTGTTTTTCTTTCTTCTGTTTGTATTTACTTCCTAAATGTTTGTGATTGCCTCTAGATTAGAGTGTAAAATCCGACAACGAATTACCCCTCAGTCACGCCAGTTAAAGGCTGGGTACGGCCGGATGCCTTCTGAGAAGTGTCCTACGTTGGTCACTCGCCAGTTGGTAGGCTTCCTGATAGACTTATGGGTAAGCACAGAAGCAAGGGTTGAGAGCCTGAGGGGGTGCTGGTTTGAGTTGTCGGTAGCTGATGACCGTGGTTCGGAACCCATGTTAAACTATAGGTCCAGTCGCTAAATAGCCTATAGTTGATGATGCGTCTCTAACCGTAAATCCTTTCTTTTCCTTTCATTCCATATGTTTCAGCATAAATTTAGTTTGTTTTTTCCACAAAAAAGGAAAACTTGCAGGTTAATGTCGATTAATATCAAAGTTGAAATTACTAGAACTAATTTTTCACGGCAAGTGTTAACCGAGTTTCGCGAACACGTTGAAAAAGTCATTGTATATTTCTAATCTGGTTGGCAGTATCTTCTCCATAAACAAGAAGCATATCGTGATATTCGCGTACAGAATACAATTTTGGTTTGCAATGGAATTTAAATACACAAGCTGAAATAAATTTTGTTTCTACACTTTGTCGTGTAGATCATCTCTATTAGTCAATGCAACGTTGTCACTTTCATTTTGGCGGATGTATGACGTTATTCTTAATTTTTAAAAAACAGTTTTAACATTGTTTATTTAGAATTTGTAGGTTCATTCGTTAATAACAAATTATTTTGTGCAAAAATGCTTTTACTTATATTTGCTTAAAATGATAATTATTATCACAGCTTTTTTTATTAATAATTTTGCTTTTTTTTTCAGGGAAACCCTCAAGTTTTTGACCCTGGTTGTAAAGACCTTTTTTTTCTTCCCCATTTGGTACTCTATTTTCCGACATCTTAATCTTTTTTTATCTTTATGTTCAGTTATTATTGTTACTAATTAGTTAAAATATTGCTAATCTTATAATTTTAAGTTATTATTAAATAAAAAATATATAATCATTGTATAATGTATATTGATAGAAGGATCTAATGTAGAAGATTAAATATAAAAAAGCTAACATCTGTAATTTCTGATTTTTACCTGAATCGGGGAATTTTTAGCAATATTCTGTAACCTCTGAATACTTTGTCTTGTCTGAATACTTTGTCTTAAGGAAAATAATGAAAATAGTCACATACTTTAATTTTTCATCTTACATGTTATAATTTTATTTTGCAATATATGGAAAGGAGATTTTTCTTTCTTCAGAGGCTAAGACGTCTTAAAACTGTGGTAATTCCAATATATTTATTGATATAAATAGCGACATGAATTTGTTCATTTTCAGCAATCATCAATTTTGATCATATTATAAAATATTTTATGAAGTGCTGGACCTTGTACAATAATTGTAAAATATATATGCGTCTATTGTACAGAACTAATATTAGATTAGCATATTAATATGAGACCACACAAAAAAATTACTGTGTACGTTACAACACCTAAAAAATCAGTTGTAAGGTTCGGGATAAAAAGATACGATACCTCGGTTTTTGCGATTTTAAAAATTTTATTTCCATGGTATTTTTGCCTTCTTATATTTAGTAACTTGGTTTACTTGCAATCATTCGATTGAGAAGAGTTTCGTAAAGGCGCTTGATGACATTTTGAGGAAGTCTGGACCTTTCTTCCTCAAATGCGTTTTTTTATTCCTCTTTTAATTCCCTGCAGTCTTCGGGATGCGCAATCTGACGGGATATCAATGTGTTATTAGAAGCGGCGCGTAATTTGGCGCGTTTTTTGTCTGTCTGTCATTACAGAGCATCTTCCAGTAATCTTTTTTCTTTCTGTCCCCTTTAGGGTCTTTAATAAAAATAACAATTACATGTCGATTTCTACCTGTACGTCGACAGATTTGCGAAATCCACATTCATCGCTTATGCATTTGCAATTTTTTTTCTCACAACGCGTTAAATATTTTGAATGTCCCATGACAGATTTATTTTCACTTCGATAGGAGAAAAAACTGGATTAAAATTTTAGGTTGAAGAAATATAAACAGACTGTATTTACAAAATAAACAAGTATCATCTTTTTCTCCTAAACATTTCATAAGCAATAATCAATATTGTGGACAAAAAAATAGTGTTGTGAAATATGGTGTTTTGTTTAGTAAATCCAGTTATAATATTCAAAAAGACATCAGTGATATTAAAGAATAATGTAAAAAAAAGCAAAAACATGGGGGTTTCATATCTGTTACTCGCGGATCTTATAATTAATTTGTCGAACAAGCTTGTTATTTAATGAATATTTCACGATTCTGTTATGTTTAATCGACGCGTATGTTCAACCAATGCGTAAGTGTCAACATGAACATTTTATTTATGATTCGTTAAACAGTCACATTTCCTCTCTCATTCGGAAATGTAATGGATTGTTCCATAAGTTGTCAGTTTTTATAATTCGTCTGGTTTTCCTCCATTTTTATTTTGTTTGGCCAAGTGTATATAAGCCCTTTTCTTACTCTACAATTACTCTTCAATTTTGAAATGGAAATACCAGGCGGCAAAAACTTTTCGACACTAGCAATATTTCGCCTTTCTTCGTGATAAAAAAGATACAGAAGTAGTTCAAGCCATTTTCGCCGTATAAGGAGAGGACGCTATAACCGATTGCTGCTCGAGATTGGTCTGTCAAGTTCAAAAACGACAATTTCAACCTGGACGACATGCCCCGCTCTGGTCCACCTTCCGACTTGGACGAGGACCATCTTAAAGAGGACAGCCGTCAAATATGGCGATAATTGACAGAGAAAATGGGATTAATGATCTTTAATTTATGCGATTTACGCAAAAACTCTGAGTTTGAGTATCATACAAACTAACTGACGACAATACAAAACATGACCGGAACAACGCTACTCAAAATCTCGCCCGACACCAAGCAACACGCGGCCACAAGCAAATATTGTCAAGTGAGATGAGAAATGGTGTCTCTACGTCAATATTGAAACAAAGGAAGGAGTGGGTGGTCCCAGGAGACAAGCCAAAGTCGAGAGTTAAGCAAGATCTCCATCCCAAGAAGACCATGATCTGCGCTTAGTGGAACTGGGAGGATTTCGTGTACTGGGAAATGCTGGAAAAAAACAAAACAGTGGACGGACAATGAAAGCCAATTCGCCCATCTGCACTGGGTAAATGAGGTTATTCAACTAAAACTTCCTGGTCCACAAGGCATAGTCATTTTGCTCCACGACCTTATACACTAAACATCATCAAGGAATGCCCTGAATAACCTCGTACTGGAAATTGTTCCGCATTCGCCGTATTTTCCAACTCTTGCGTCTCCCGATTTTAACCTCTTCCACTCGCTGTCCAACCAAACGAGGGGCGTAACTTTCGCCAACGATGAGGACCTCAAAAACTGGCTTAACTTCTTCGAGCCCAGGGCCCGCGATTTCTAGAGAAACGGTATCAATAAATTGGTCAAGAGGTGGGAGCAGGTCATGAATAATGACAGAGAATACATCTTTGATTAATTTGTTATTCTAATTATTGTTTTTTGTTTCATAAATTTTTGAAGTGAAAACTTCTTTAGTCGCGTCGAGCGATTTGCGCCACCGACATGCTAGTGACATGTTGCACCAGAATGGCGACGCGCAGCGGCCTATGTACATGTAATACGCATATATACACTAATACATTGTATATACTCGACTGTATCATGTGTCTATTGGACTCTTTTTGGATGGGTAAAATCTTGTGAGTTCGCGTCACTGACATGCTGTAGTAGCAGTAAGTGAAGTGACCACGTGAAAAGTTTAATTTGTGTATAATATGCATTGTTTAAATTGTGTTTTAGATAATCATTAATACTTAATAAGCTAATATTTTTATGTAGAAAAATGATTAACAAAAACAAACCATTTATTTTCGAATATTTCCATTATCGGTATTGGAATTTAATTATATAGAGAAATTTTAATTACTCATACTATAATTAATTTAAAAATTAAAAAAAAAACACAGTTACTCCAAAGTTTCACGTTTTCACTTCTGTCGGCTTCCCCATGACTACCTTTTTTTTAAATAAAAAACGGCGGGAACTTATGGAACAATCCAATACATAACCAAACCAAGAATTCAAGCAGCCTTATATTTAGCATTTTAAATATTTTTTAACGCATACGATATATAAATTATATAAAAAACCTACTTATATATTTAAAAACATGTTTTACAATTCTAGTTTTTGTCTAGTTGACTCGTTAATGAGCAGACTTGGCAAAAAAAACATGGGATCTCCACGCTACTCGGGGCCAATATCCGCTTTCTTTTATAATGAAGATACTATCTAAACTCTATACTTTTTACGTAGTGATTTTTTTTAACTAGTTCTAAAAATTTTGATAATAATTTGGGGTAATGTAATATTAGGAAGTAAAAACTAATCGAAGGAAATTTTCCAAGAAACACTTAAGAAGTTTCGAATTAGATCATGTTAAATAACATTGAAAAAAGTGCATTGGGTAGTCGTAAGTACTTTAATTTTGATTAAACTTGAATAATCGCGAAACAACAATGTGCCTAGTAACAATATCATTCTAAATGTTGTAAACATGGTATGACTTCAAATCAAATTCGATAATCGGACTTCTATTGTTTTTAATTTTGAATGTAATAATGACGTTTCGATTGCGAATATCAGGCAGGGTTTAGAAGGGGACGCTCAACAACAGATCAGTTCAATTCATCTATTGGAACTTTTAGTCTAATTATTAATTCATTCCGAGAATGGATCATTTCCTGTTTTCCACGCTAATATGCTTAGCAAAATGCACCACGTCGAAAAATTAGAAATAAGCATAATTTATAATGCTCGTCAAATAATGGAGAAAATAACATAATTTAATGCTCGTGTATTCCAAATGTTCCTAGACTTCAGACAGACGAACGACTTATAAAATTAACACAGATAACGATGCTGAGCTCTAAGGCACTAGTAAAAATCCAACAACACACCACAGTAAAATTAGAGATCGGGGAAGGTTTGTAACAGCCGGTCCAATTATCAACCAAATAGACATAGACGTAAATCATTATCATGTAATTAAATCATTAAGAGAGATGAGAGACCTATGATGAAATAGAGGTGAAAGCCAAAAGGGCGGTCTAGAAATAAATATAGACAAAAAACAAAAATAATAGACCTAATCGAAGAAGAAAAAGAACTGGATGATCGACGATGAGAACACTGAAGTTGTGAATGAATTTACGAATCTGGAAAGCAAACTAGACGAAAACAGCAACAACACATGAGATATCAGAAATTGATTATGAGGAAGAGTAATCAGAATAATGTGTGGTGCTCTGAATGATAATGGATATTAGAGGTATAACTGTGAACTCAAGAAATTATTCAAATATCTAGATATTGTAGACTCTGCGGGGGTTCAGCAACTCAGATGGGCGGAAACACCAGAGAACCAAATACCAAGGAGAATCACCACCTACCATCACAATGGTAGGACAAGGTAAGCGATGCTGGAAATCAATCCCATTGGAGGCGAAGGTTGAAGGAACATCATCCTTCATTAAAAAACACTAAAAGTAAATTATATGGGATAAGCATCGTGGTCTGGTTTGACTTACTATGCCATGACCCAGAGCCGTCGTATTCAGTAGTTTAAACTTAAAACTACTCAAAAAGAATCTCCTTGGAGCCAAAGCCTAAATTTAAAGAAGCGGCATGTAGATCAATTCTTCTATTGGAACCTTTGGTGTGAAAGACTAAACTTGAAGAGATTTACCACTAAACACCAAATCACTTTTTTTTAGCTTCTCCACGCACGTTTCGCTAACCATGTTAGCATCATCAGGAAATGATTTAAATCATTTCCTGATAAACGAAACGTGCGTCGAGAAGTTTCAAAAAGTGATTTGGTGTTTAGTGGTAAATCTCTTCGAATTTAGTGTTTCACACCGAAGGTTTAAATAGAAGAATTTAATAATCTAGTCGCAAAACATTCTGAAAAATTCTGAAATATAAGGAGTTTCAAGAACAGGTGAAAAGATAATGGAATATGAAGGGCGTGAAAACAATACCGATCGTATTGTCATCAACTGGAATCATTCCAAAGAGTCTGATAAAGAATATTAAAACTTTGGGTATCAACAATCATATTTTTAGAGCTATGCAAAAGGCTGTATTGCTTGGAACAGCTCGAACGGTTCGAACGTTTTTGGACAACAATAGGAAGCCAAGAACATCTATCATCACTACTACAACTGTGTGGCCCAAGAACATGGAATAACAATGTTCCCCTTAGAGGGAATGCGAATGCCTTTAGGTAATAGAATTTTATGCATAGTAATATTCTTAATTTAACCACATGGCATTTTGATTATGCAAACTAATTATTATTTCTTTCACCTACTGGTGTTAGTATTAAAACATGATGGGTGTAATAATAGCTGTGATATCCATTATATACAAAGTAGGTATAAAAAGTTTCAAGGCAACATACTTATTGTTTCTTCTTATTATTATTAAACATTTTGCTTGTTCATTTTGTGACCAATTTATTTATGTTCTTGTCAGATTGACTGTCGGCTATCTTATAATCTTTTAAGAAACAAGACACACATGAGGGACAGGAGAGGTTCAGATGGTATTTTATCATATGATGTTCCATTCGTTGCTGACTTAACTAGTCTCGTTTGGCATTCAGTTTACGTGCTCATTCCAGCATCTCCGACATGTCTCGTCCAACGCACTGATCTTCAATCTTTCTTGCACTTATCACTAATTTCTGCATTCCTTCTTCTGTCCCAGAGTGTATTTCACGTTACTGATCTTTTATGCTGCTTCTCACTTCCGATGTTCTTAATAGTTTTTTTTTAATGTAGCTCCTCAAGCCTTGGCCCCGTATGTCACAATAGGTGTTACGCATGCTTTATAGATTTTTATTTTTCTACTCTGGCAAATTATTCTGGCTCTTATTTTTGATGCTTCATTTGTTTGTTGTCTCACTTCCGTTGTTAAGTCTCATAACTTCCTCTATGGGTTGGTTGTTTAATCAGTTTATATTGGTTTTATAATTTATATCGGTTTCTTTATTATTGTCATCCACTGCACCTTACTGCTTAAAATGGTTATGGATATATCCAATCGTATGTGTTAGCTATCAGTGGAAATATTTACTATAAATTCTGATTTATATGTTTCAGCAACGAGCCAGTATATGCCCCTAATCAATAAGAAACAATAGAGCTCCAGACATTTTCTTCTACAAATAAAGAGATTTTTTTTAATGGGTCCGAACTTGCAATGAGAGTCGCTGTCAAACGAAGTGTGCGAACTGCGAGTTTGCGTGCCTCTAGTGTCAAAATTATTCTGTATAGTTTGGCAAATTTTCATGGAATGTTTAACATCAGAACAACTTACTTACAAATTGTCGAAATTTGAACTTCGTGATATATTCGCCGAATTATCGACAAATTTCGAATTTCACGCTTCTCGATATTAAAACAAAAACAAGACAAAAAACTGTACATTCCGAAGAAAATATCGCCGCTGTTGAAGATCCAAATTTATTAATTCGTCGCCGTTCGCAAGAAGTTTCGCTTCCTTGGTATTGATCCGGATGAAATGGTTCCAACAGGACGGCTCCACATGTCATACAGCCAACACAATAATCGATTTATTGAGGGAATAATTCGGTGAGAAAATTATTTCGAGGCAACCTAACCTATTAATCGACCAAGGTCATGTGATTTATTTTCTTTGGCGTTATGCTAAATCTTTGGTTTATGCCGATTAACCAGTAACTATTGATGCCTTGCAAGCCAACATTTTTACTTCGAATAAATGAATCCATTAAAATTTCGAGCAAAAGAAAACATTTCCGATTATTATTACAGTTTCCAATTTTAGTAATCATTATCATTTATATTTAAAAAACGCAATTAATTCAATTAACAAATATTGCATTTTAAAAATTATCCAGTCGGAATAAATTTGTTATATAAAACAGTTTAAAATCAAAATATTGCTTCATATAAATCTAATATATCGTTATTTTGTTTAAGAATAAAATTTATCGATATAATGTCTATCGATGGTATATAGTGATATAACAAAAAATATTAACTTATGATGAAGGCATGTGATTTTTAACACTTGACTGGTAACTATTTATAGAAAATGAAATAAAAATAATATTTTATTTTAGTAGCATCGGCATCAGGAAACTTTTTAACATATTTTATAAACCCATACTGAAAACAATTTTGCAAATAAATGTTTGTAACTACCATAAAACTTTAGACAGCAAACTTTCAGTGGTTAAAAAAAATTAATCAAGCGGGCGTTAGCATCGTAAGGCTATTTAGGAGTCTGGTAACTAGAATGATTAACGTTACATCTAGTTGAATTGTATACTTTTATGTAACGAGTTTTAACAAGATCATTTTCAATAGTAACAATTGCTCAAATAATATAAACAATATCTATTCCCTGGATCGAAATCACAGAACAAAAATAATTTAAAAAGGGCATTGTATAAGGTACGTTCCACGGAAAACAGTAGCTATTTCTAGTGGCGTCATCTTATTTACATCTTGGAAAAACTTCATTCAACAGGCGTCGACCGCCATCCTGAAATACATATCTTTGGCCGAGCTCAAAAATTATTTCGTCAACCTAATTGACCGTGCAAAACGTTCTACTGATGCGCAAGGAGACTTTTTTGAATAAAAATGATTTTTGCCGATAAAATAAATATTTGTTTTTTTTTAAGACCTGCTTTCCGTGAGACACACCTTGTATATCGTGCAGAAAAAGCATTTCTGGAAGGTTATAAAGAGTAATTACCATAGAAGACCAGATAATTAGATATCAGAAGGTGATCCTCTAGCTGTTTAAACTCCAGTCTATACTACTCCAAAATACATTTCTCAGGCATTCTTTCCTGAGGCTTTAAACGTTTGTCGTTATTGCCGCTTTAAAAGTTGTCTGTCTTTGATCAGATGTGTCTCACAGTTTATACCAACAACCAGATACGTAAATGCAATTACTTGTTCCACGATGCTGCTGTCTATTTTTAATTTGGTTCTTTCTGGGTCTTTGTCGATCGTCATGTATTTTGTGTTAATCTTTGACGCTTCCTACATCTAAAATCATGTGCTACAATAATCCTTGATGTTTATCTTCGTTATGTTGTTGGCGTTATAAATTATATTAGGCATCTATGTACCCATTCGAAGGTTTTATTCTATCTATTATTTTATCAATTACTAAATTTAATAACATTGGAATTAGGGAGCGAAGAAATCACCCTCGTTTATAGCAGGAGACAAAGTAATTATGAATTAATTTACCAACAATTTGGTTGCTTGTAATATTTAAAATCGACATAAACATAATAACAATTAATTTTAATGTTATTTAAAAGTAAATCTTCAATGTTATTTAAAATGATACAGATAATTAGTTTGAAATTATTTAAAATCAAAGTTTAGCGCGACAGCCAAATGTGGCAAGTAAGAAATATAAAACAACATATATTATGAAAAAAAAACAAATCCAAAAAAGTGTGACAAATCAAAGCCCATTTCTGGATCGTCGAACGAGATCGTGGCTCGGAGGTTGTTTGAAAATGTTTCATTAAGTGCTTTGATTATTGGAATTAATGAAGATTAAATATTTCCGATTTTTTTATCTCAACTGTCATCTTGGTTCTATTCTTATATTTGAACCTTCGATATGAAACATTTAACTCGAAGAGATTTACCAGTAAACACAAAATCCCTTTATTTAACTTCTGGTCGCGCGCGTTTCGCTAACCATGTTAGCATCACCAGATGGTTCAATTTGGATCGTCAATTGAATCATCTGATGGTGTTAATATGGTTAGCGAAAAGCATGTGGAGATGATAAATAAAGTGATTAAAACAATCTTAATTAATGGTAAATCTCTTCCAGTCTATTTGTTATCTTGGTGTTTTCGAGAGATTCCCATAGTTTGTTTTTTTAGAACGGTATCATAAGTTTTTTGAGATTGATACACTAAATATAATTCTTGGTTATAGCTGATATTTGGTACTATCTGCACTTTCCTGTTCTGCTACCATGTTGACGCACTCTAGTTTCACTATATTTTTAAATATACATTTAAAAATTTCAACATGCTCTACTTATCGTACTTGCTAATAGAGATTCCGCGGTAACTCTCCTATTCCCAGGGAATTCCAAAAATAATATAAAAAATACCATTTATCAAACAGTAAACAAAGATATTCAACAAGTTGTGCAATATGTTTTAAGATATCCTCACGTGTTCTGAACCAAAAAAAAATTGATATTCTGAGAATTATATGTTTTTCTGCGAACTAAAAATAGCCGGTACAAAACAAAAAAATCTTATCTTCACGAATGCGGTTGGATAATTGTAGTTGACTGAATGTGTATTAATGCCAACCAAATATTTACGGATCGCAAGGACGTGAAACAGAAAAAAAACTACGACAAAAGCAATAAATTACAGCCTATAGATATATAATTAATTAAAGCACTCAAAATGAACATTGAAAATATTTATCGATATAACAAATGATGCTGAAATAACACGTTTCATTGATAATTGACAGTATGACATGTTTTATTTCATATTATAAAGTTTTTCAAATTAGAAATAATGTGTTAAGTAGTAACTTTTCCGAGATAATACGTAAGATTTGATATTTTAATTTATAAAACTTCTGCAGTAATAACTTAAGGGTACATGGTGTAGAAATATATGTACATACTCCTTGATGCAGAATAACAGTAAATATTTAGGATATTTCGTGCCACTTGAAATTAATTTATATCAAAGCACAGAGGTTAACGAACAAAAAAAAGTACCATGTCTGAGCTGCATACCACGTGCAGAAGTTTCCAACAAAATATATGTTTGTCAATATTTTGTCCCGAGTCGCTTTCGTAATATGTAGTAATATTTTGTGCAGAAAATCCATTTTCCGGAACTTTGAAAGCACAGTGAATGGGCTATTAAGACGATGATTTTTGTCTTCAGAAAGTTCAAAACCTATCCGGTTTCCTTTTGGATCTTGTCTATTGTGTGTAACCGTATGAAAATTCTGCCCAGCAATGCTTGCAGTTCTCTTGAGGGCGTTGGGGGCGAAACTTTTGATATCAGATTTTATACTTGGCATGACTTACAGTGTCCTCTCCATATACTGCAAAAATCATTTCAGTGGTTTCAGAAGCATTTTTCTTCAGATGAAATGCGAAGTGGATGAAAAATCGAATCTGCTCTTTTACTAATGCTATCGTTAACACTACGGATTTTTATGATTTGATTGTTGATTGATTGATTCTTTTAAACTTTGATGTTGGAGACGCGTCCTTTGCATATCATGGACGACCAAACGAACAAATGCATCAGTTATTCAAGAAATTAATGAACTTACAAGGCTATTTCAAATTATTCATAAAGGAATATTAAGATTATTTGGCCACATTGAACGCAGTGATGGCAGTAACCTAGAAAGGCTGGTGCTGCATGGATGGATGGATGGGGGGTTCTAGATCATGCGATCATGCATAGATCAGACCTCCAAAAAGATGGACAGACTAAATTAAAGACCTAACTAGTAAATCTCTCCAATATGCCAGAGATATAGAGCGTTGGCGAGAAGTAGTCCAAAAAGGACGCAAACGAAATTTGTTTCCATAGGTCACGACTCGTTGTAAAGAAGAATACGAGGAAGAGAGAGAGTGCTTTTTATAGATGTATGCATCAAAAGCCAAACTGTTGCCAATTGTTGGCAAACAAAAGCCTTTGCTCTGCTTCATTGAAGAACCGATTTGTCTAGTATTCTTAACTAGTCGATTTTTCGTGAATGCTATTGTTATAGACACAAAAAAAAAATATGGATGGCGCCTTAACTGAATTCGCATGTCAACACTTGCTTTCCACCCCATTATGGTCGTCTGACGAAGATTAACCCTAGTATTATTAATGTTATCGATAAAAATCAATCCCAATCAGTGCGATACATTGTTAAAGCACTTCTTTCAACTCACTTCTTACAACACACTTTCAACATGTTTAAAAAGTTAGAATGAAAATAAAGCTTTGCTTTTTTAAATTTATTTCGCAAGTTGGGTAGTTGCTACTGTAGCTTTACAAACGAGCATCTTTTTCTTAACATGTTTTCAGGATCAATTGCCTTTTCACATAATTGTGATTCTATTCCACGAAAGGCACGTTTAAGGTTGTATTTTATCTTCTGAATCGTTTAAAAATTATTCTAATAAAACACTGCTTTATCATATTTGTTTATTTAAGATAGACTCGTCAACACAGTAGCCGTTATTTAGCGAGTTGGCCTATAGCTTAATGTACTCTCCGAAGTACGGTCATCAGCTGCCGATTAATCCAATTCAACACACCCCTACCCCCATATCAATCGCATTATATAATGCGATACGATCCAATTCGTCAATTCTAGACATTTTGTATATACAAAATGCCTCAATTCATAACAATTTCAATATCGGAAATTTTCAGTACCTAACATAAATATTATGTCATTTTATTTGAACAATAAAATATACCAATACTAATAATAATTTATATCCATTATACACTCCAACCGCGGAACTACGGCAATTTATATAATCGCTATGAATATAATCGCGTTAACGCTACTTCGAAACTGCTCCCTGATCTGCTGCTCTGATATACATTTTTCTCAACGCCGGCAGCTCCGTTATGTAATTATCACTCTCAATTATAATTTAAGCAGAATAACAAAAAAAACATTAAAATATGTAAAATAGTGATATAACATCTGAATATATTATTAGATATGGTTATATATTGTAAATGCGATTCATTAAATAGATAAGCATAGTATCACAAGCCAACGCTTCATTTTGTTTCAAAATCTTCCAATAACACAAACAAAACTTTCCGAATTTTCAATTTCGAGAATTTGTTAAAAAATATTAAGTTAAAAATATTTTAAATTATAATTAATTACCTGGAATGTTGTCTTCTCTTCGGGTTTATCCAAATTTTCAAATATGGCTTGCTTCTTTTCGGGATTTATAGATACCAAATTGGTTCTTGTATTTACTGTAATATTCCTTTCCTTACAAATCTTCCATAAAGCATCTGCATATTTCTTGACTCCAAAGATTACGGGTAATGATGTGTTATAAATCACATTGACCTGATCTCGTTTGCCTTCCTGAAAATAAATGATGGGAGTATTGTGGAGGAAATATTTCTCTAGAAATATATTTATTTATGCCCACACAGTATACTATCTTTGTTGTGTCTAAATTCTTATTTACATGCAATTTATTTCTGCTTGGAATATTAATATAACATCATTGTTACGAATTCAATGTATATTTGCTTGAAATAATAAGTCAAAAGAATGTAATATTATGTATATGTTATATTAGAGAATTATTATAAAATACAATCGCCAGGAAACAATTTGCTTATGAGTATAATGAACTTGAGATAATTGCCCACAACAGCTGTTTTATAAAGAAAAAACTAGGTATATTAAGATACTTAATTCAAAAATGTAAATAAAAATTCTACTAAAATATATATTTCTGTTTTATGGCCATGAACTAGGAAAAGCACATAATAAAGGTCGTTACTTAATCTCAAAACAAATTTCAAGTAGTTAATTTTGTAGACAATGAGTCTCTACGTTTTGAGACTGATATAATAAAATATATTTCCGTACAAGAAATTACACTTTTTTGTTCGACTTTACGTCATATAAGCCTTCTAACTATACAACTGTTTTGAATTTAGTTGTGATATATTTTTAATGCTTTTTGTAATCGAAAAAAGTTCAAATTTCACTTTTGAAAGCGATAGGGAAAAAATCAACAGGTACTAAATCTCCTTACGTGTACAGAGTCTATTTGGCCAGAATCATTTTTCTCTAAGTCAAGAACTATTTGACAGTTATTGTGTTTTTATATGGGACATTGACATTCAGAAAAATATTAATCCCCAGTTTCAACGCTCCCAGTTCATTAAACAACTGGGAGCGTTCATTAAACAACGTTGAGCATCACAGAAGTCTTTTTACGAAGGTCACTGTGAATTGTTTGGGATACATTACAATAAATGAATATAATTTTAAAAAATAATAGCTAGCGGTGTACCAAATGATAGAACAACCCCTCATATAAGATCAGAGGCACTACACAGGATCCTTCATGAAGAGCTTTATTTTTTACTGTGTCGTGTAGGTTAGATAAAGCACATCAACAAAATGGAACAGGAAGAAACTAAATTTCTTAAAATTATAACACCTTATATTGCCTTATATGATGTACATGTAATGAAAGTGGATATTTGAAAATGACCCAATAATTACAGTGAAGAAACAACATTTCAACTCCATGGGAGAATTAAGTAGGCCATTGTCTTAGATTTTTATATATACAGATATATGTTGATGCAACAGTTCGACCCTTTTTTGGCGCTCGATAGATGATATTGCATTGCAGAACTGAAGTATTACCTTCTCCATACATGTAATGCTTTCATGTTTAAAAGAAGGCATTTTAGCGAGTGTGGGAAAAAATATGTTATTTAGTTGTGTTTTTTAAATTGTGTTATGTTTTTAAGTTGTGTGTTAAACAATAGTTTCAACATATTATTCTTTTTTATTTCTGAAAAAGCACAAATACTTTGCAGATGCAAAAGAAGATAGTGTTGTAGTAACTTGTGTAGTGACGATGCTGTTGAGTATTTCACATGTCATAAATTGTTCAAAAAATTAAATTTTAATCTTAGCGATGCACCGCGTTCTAGGCGACGGGTCGAAGCTTATGACAACGAAATATTGGCGCTAATTGAAAATGATCGGTAGAGAACTCGAGAAATCTTAACAACGGCTAGACGATTACGCCAACTTGGAACTGTTAGCAAGGCCGATGTATGGGTGCCGCATGAGATAACGGAGAAGAATTTGACAGACCGAATTTCTGCTTGTAATTCTCTAGCGAAGTGTAATGAAATCGATGGAAAATGGATTGTGTACAAGCATACGCGATTCCATTTTTCTTTAAAAAAGTGTGACAAGCTTTTGCATCAACCCAAAAGAATGATAAATAATTTCACGGCGATCTATTGTACACAATATCGGTTATCGTCTAAGAATAAAGGACAATGTAGTAGTTATAGTCGAGTGTTATTCATTTATTTTTCTGTCAATACAAATAAATTCTGGAAAATACTACTATGAATATGCAAAAAGATATGTTTACTTACTTCTAGTGTAGTATTCTGCACCAACGGTTTTGACTCTGGCAAGAAAATTATTTGTGAATACACACCTTGTCGATTGAAGAATGTCATCTTTCTTTAATCTTACTTAATTTAATCTCATGAGATCAAATCATCTCCTGATGATACTAACATGGAAAGTGAAACGTGCGTCGAGCAGATAAAAAAAAATGATTTGGTGTTTAGTGGTAAATCTCTTCAAGTTTGGTGTTTCACACCAAAACTTCCAATAGAAGAATTGATAATTAATAGTGATAACACAACATAATTAATAGTGGAACAAGACAAGATAAGCATTAGGTAGTTGAAAAATTGAATCAAAAACACTCTATGGCAAATATTTTTCTTTTTTGGTTGTAAAAAAAAGATTTAACCCTTTAGTTCTATCCTACTGTTTGTCTAAAGTTCAGACCTTTATCCTCTATATAAGAAAAGTATTGTGGTGGTAATCCTTCATGTTAAAATCAAACTTTTTCAAAACTGTAATATGTATGGAATTAAAAAAAATAATAGATACCTGTAGGGAGAATTATTTCATTATTTCAAGATATTTGTTATTATTATAAAGGCAGAGTTGATAAAAAAAATTGGTAGTAGAAATATTATAGACAAACATACAAGCTAAGAACATTAAACAGCTAGTGGGGACCTTTGTATATACTAATTAGCTAATCTCATTATATACTTGCCTTTCTTAAGTAATCATCTGTGATATAACAAATTTTCTGAGGCGCTCCTGGACATTTTACAGGTGAACTTGGGAATGTAAATATAGCATTTCCTGATTTTAATGCTTGCATTGCAGGAAATACTGTTCCAACATATTTAGGGGAATATATGGAACACACTCCACTCTTAGGGCTATTAAGACTCTCTACTAACCCTGGAATCTAATTAGTGCACATTTATTAGTCATACCAAAAAATATATTGTAAAAACAGCAGTTTATTGATAACTGTATTTTTCAGTTGCCACTTTAAATATATTAAGATATGTTCTGAAATTGATTTTTATTGTCAATTAACTTTACATAAATTAATCACTATATCTATAACACAATACCTACATCTATGATTAAAATAATTAGAAAATATTTTTTAAATATCAATTCAATTAAATCAAAATTCAAATAGAACTAAATCATACCTACCCTTTCATATCTTGGTACAATTCCAGTTGCTACAACTAAATAATCATACTCAATTTGAGCCCCATTTTCTGTTGATACTACATTCTTTTTCAAATCAAAATTAGTGGCCTTTTCTTTTAACCACGTACAGTTGTGAGGTAGTATATCTTTTTCATTTTTTCTGGTATCTTCTATTTTTTCGATCCCGCCACCAACAAGGGTAAAAAGGGGTTGATAATAATGATCATTACTTGGCTCTAATATTATAAGATCCGATTTTTTTAGCTTTCTGGATAATTTTGCTGTGAGAGCGCATCCTCCTGTACCCCCACCAACAACTAAGACTTTGCAACTATGAAAATGTCACATTATTTTACTTTCCAAGAACAGTTGAATATAATTTACCTATGTTTTTCTCTGTTATAATTTGTAGTTGAAAAGAATCTCGCGTTAAGTACCGGCACTGCCGAATAACAAATTCTGTTACACCTGGATAGCATCTTAAAAGGTTTTTTTTTCAGCAATAAACTGCACAAAGACTATACAATAATAACCTTTACAAAGTCAAAATTACATCTAAACATATCACAAAATACTATTAAATCAAAATAAACGTTAAAGAATGGAACCAGCGGTTCCCCTTCCATTTTTTGCAAAATTAGTCCCCTGTAGCCAATAAACATTCTCCTAACTCAACCAATCATTTAAAAGCAAATTGCAATATTGAATATACAAATATATATCATATATCATTATCATATATCATTATCATATTGTCATCATGTAAATACTCGATTCCAATTACGAGATCTGGATATTTTTTGTATCTTAAAGCATAAAATAGTTAATTAAATCTAAAACTAAGACCCACTTTATATTTAATGTTCTATATTTTATTTGTGTGTTTATGCCCAAATTTTAAAAAGACGAAGACAATTTTATCTTCGGAATGTCATTTTTCCCGCCAACAATCGTTTCTATATTTTCTTATGCTTGTTATTAAGTTTACTAACATTTTAATTTTTTTTTCTATTATAGTTAATTTATCTACTTAACAAAAAAATTATCAAAATGGCGAGTTTAGATACAGATCAAGAACTTCGTGAAGCTCAAACCCAATATCAGGATTTTTTAGATGATGAGGTAGGAATTATAAAATTGTGAGAAAATATATTAAACTGTGCAATTCATGTAGGAAGATCAAGGCAAATACACCCAACATATTAAAGATATGATAGCAGACAAAAGTATAAGGTTGTTAGTAAATGTAAATGATTTAAGAAAGAAAAATCCAAAACGCGCCACAGCTTTATTAAACAATGCTTTTGAAGAGCAATTGGCTTTCCAACGGGCATTAAAAGAAATTGTAAATCAAATTAATTACGAATATGCTAAAGAGTGTGAAGAATTTTTTATAGCATTTGAAGGGAGTTTTGGAAATAAACATGTTACTCCTAGAACATTAACTAGTAGATATATTGGAAATTTAATCTGTGTTGAAGGAATTGTTAGCAAATGTATGTTTTCTTTCTCATTAAATGTTTTAACAATTCATAACATTATTCCATTAGGTTCATTGGTGTACCCAAAATTAGTAAGAAGTGTTCATTTTTGCTCAGTTACAAAAAAGTTTGTGGAAAGGAAATATACAGATTTAACTTCACTTGAAGCAGTACCTACATCTGCTGCCTATCCAACAAAGGTTAAAAAAAACCTCTCTTTAATTGGACGTCACATTTCTATATAGATAATTTTAAGGATGAAGATGGAAATGCCTTAGAAACTGAGTTTGGTTTGTGTCGTTATAAAGACCATCAAACTATTTCAATACAAGAAATGCCTGAAAAAGCTCCTGCTGGTCAGTTGCCAAGAGTTGTAAACATAATATGTGATAATGACTTGGTAGATGCTTGCAAGCCTGGAGATAGAGTGCAGGTTATTGGAAATTATCGCTGTTTACCTAATCATCAAGGAGCCTTCACAAATGGAGTATTTAAGTTAGTGTGTTTATTTTTTATAAAGCATTAATTTGTACACTTTGTAGAAGTGTTTTATTTAAATAAATAGTGTAATTTATTTGATTCTTTGCAATTTTCAAAAATGTCATTCTGTTTTTTAGAACAATAATAATTGCAAATAATGTCAAATTGTTAAGTAAAGAAACTAGTCCTTCAATTTCAAGAGAAGATGTTACTAAATGCAAAAATTTAGCCAAATCAAACAAAAATATATTCAATCTGCTCTCCAAATCTCTTGCACCATCAATTCATGGACATGAATATGTAAAAAAGGCCATATTATGTTTACTATTAGGTAGAGTATCAAAATTCTGTTGATTATATTATTTTCTGATACTTTATAGTAGGTAAGCATTACCTAAATCTTTATATATAATTTTCTTTGTTCTCCCCAAAATATGATGATTTCAGTTTTGCTGAACTAAATTTTATAAGAATGGAGTTTCCTTCTTTAATTCTATTTTTAGGAGGAGTAGAAAAAGTTTTGCCAAATGGAACTCGTCTTAGAGGAGATATTAATGTTCTTCTTATAGGAGATCCAAGTGTAGCCAAATCTCAGTTGTTGCGATATGTTTTACATACAGCTCCGCGTGCCATTCCTACCACTGGTAGAGGGTCTTCAGGTGTTGGTTTGACTGCAGCTGTTACTGTAGATCAGGAAACAGGTGAAAGAAGATTGGAAGCAGGAGCTATGGTTTTAGCTGACAGGTAACCTGTCAGATCAATTAACACATTTTCATTCAGTTAAAATTGCTATGTAACATTATAAATAAAAAATAATATATTATGGATAAAAAAATTTGGGATTCTACCACAAAAGATTGTAGCATTGGCATTTATGCTGCATATAATGACCCAAGGTGAGATTTAAGATCCTTTCAATTCTGGCTTTACATACCGCGACGTAGTGGTGGTTGGCGTTATATTTTGTTCCTCTAAACATCCTCGTATTTTATTGGAAAGTTGGCGGAATTACACAAAAAGATTATTTTAAACCATTTTTTGATTGTCATTTTACCCCTCTTTCTGCAATTAGATAACAGCTATATTAATTATCACTGACCATTATTAGCAAGTTTGTAATTGTTAGTTTTTTTACTTCTATTGCAAATAAAGGGTATCTCGGAATGTTTTTCGTTTTTGATACTTAAAAAATAAAACAGAATTAATTCAAACCTGTTTAATTGCTGTAAGATTAGTTTTTGAATTTTTATGTATGAAAAACAGCCATCTGTAAATGCGCACCATCTGCTTCTTCACACTGATTTAGTCTCTTCAAACTTGCGCACCCAATGCTAGATTAAATTCGCACTTGGCACATTTTTCAATGTCGCTAAATTAAAATGTGTCTTGTACAGACGTCAAACAATAGTGTAGGAATCGTTGTTTTTATAAAACTCTCGCAAGCAAAATGCGCGCTGTAATCCCGTAAAACAAAATTTATTTAACTCATTTATTCCGTTCTATTCTCTGGTAGCACTGTAGCCACATGCCCATTTATCAAAAAAAAAAAAAAGAACAGGAGACCATTTGCTTCGAATTGATGTGTCATCAGTTATACAGCCCTTGCGCAAATAACTTTTGTTGGATTTTAAACGTTTTTGTTAAAAAATGTCAATTGAATATTTCGCACTTTAATACTGAAAGAATGTTTGTCAAAGCAAAATGATAATGATTGTCTTAAAATCGTGTTTAGTGAGCATATAAATAAACATGTATTATATATTTACTGACAAATTTATAGTTTTTTCTATCATTTATTGTTATTTTGGTTTGTTTTATTTTCTGGATACAATGGTTTTTTTTTTCAGAGGAGTCGTCTGTATTGATGAATTCGATAAAATGAGCGATATTGACAGGACCGCCATTCACGAAGTTATGGAACAAGGAAGAGTGACCATTGCTAAAGCTGGCGTACATGCAAGTCTAAATGCTAGATGTTCTGTTCTAGCTGCTGCAAATCCTGTATATGGAAAGGTCCGTTTGTTTTAAATATTTTTCTTTAGATTTGCCTTATGCAATTTACAGCTGTTACCTACTTAAATCACGGTCAACAAACGACAACAATTTAACAATGTCGCTAAATTTTCTAAAATATCTACGCTAATTACAGTTTTTTTGAGGAATTTGAGGGAGAATATGCAAATGTCTGAATATTTATGGAAGCTAATTAAGGAAGGATGTGGTTTCTTTGATATCTATATGAATTTTTTTTCTCTCTAAGAGAGTAATTTATATTCTTTAGACATTTTTTAAAATATTTTTTATAATTTTTGTCTAAATTTGCTATAAAGAAAACCAACAACGCTGCATTTATTCTGAAAATAAAACCTAATATTTCATTTGCTGTTAGAATCAAATTGTCACACTACATATAAAATTGCTATAAACTTGCTATCCCAAATCCTCCTTGGAATTATGACGGTTCATTGTATGAATTAGTGTTTATAATGATACAAAATGAAAATACATGATGCCATGTGTTTATGTTTTAATTATTTTTTTATTTAAAATAGACTTTTAATCAATGCAATGTTAGAAGCGAACGCAAAATAAGTACTTATTTATTTTTCAAAATGGCGTGGTGAATGTAATGCTTATAGTGCTTGGGCAGCGGTATTTATCTAATTTTTTAGCGAAAAATTGACGAATAATTATTGCAGTGTTCCATACTGTCTTATTGTCATGCAAAAACCATGAATGGTTTTGCCACAAATCTAGACTTTTTTTTTGAATGGACTCACGTAAATGACGCATAACATTTAAATCATGTTCTTGATTACAAGGAACTTCTTCAGTACCATGGTAATCGAAGAAAATAGTTAATATGACTGATTTTTAACTGGCTATGACGTTTTTTTACCGCTTTGGTTCATTTTTACCATGATACTCACTACATTGTTGAGTTGTTTCTGGGTCATAAGCGTAGATCTAATCACTAGTAAAGAAAATGTCAGAATGTCATCATCCAAAGAAAGCATCTCTTCAGCAATTTCAACAGAATGATTTTTTTTCAAAAGAAATCAGTGTCTTCAGGACGAGACGCTAAGGTACCCGAGACATGCCTTAATTCTTCTTCGAAATTGATTTTGTTTAACACAAACATATAAACATGTAGATATACACTTTAAGAGATTATAAACTTCTAGTCTATTTA
Source organism: Cosmopolites sordidus (assembly GCA_031761425.1). Taxonomy (NCBI): domain Eukaryota; kingdom Metazoa; phylum Arthropoda; class Insecta; order Coleoptera; family Curculionidae; genus Cosmopolites; species Cosmopolites sordidus. The sequence goes on from JARFXV010000541.1 coordinate 42,089, forward strand.
TGTAATGTATCAATTCTGGGGCTGCAAGAAGGACGTCCTCAGGTCTGTCATAATATGATCTCGCGGGACATTCTTCTATGATATTCCTGATGGTTTGGGCTACTCCGCACTCACAAAGTGGGGACGGCTGCTTTGTCTCAGCAGTGTAGAGAGTATGCACACCTGCCATGTTGGGTTCTAATTCTTTTAGGCGTGCACCATGTTTTACATGGTAAATCGAAACCTAGTGGTTTCTGGGTGATACATGGCATGTTATTATTTTGTTGTGCAGTACATTCTTTAAACCCAGGGCAGAGGAACGCAGAGTTGATGGCAATGAGTGCTCTTAGCTTGAAGGAGGTTCATATTCAACTTCTTTTCTACAATAATTTCAGTGGTACCACTTGTAATATTGTATCACTTGTATACTTTTTTTGAAAAGCCGCTATAATTCTAATTTAACAAACGAAATGAAGTGAAACTTCTATCAGATGTCAAGGACATCCCAACTTAAAAACAAATTGTTGTAAACAATGGATATGTAAAACGCGCAAAGTTTTAAAAGAAAAGGCACCTTCATTTTTTATTATTTATATAAGAGATTATAATAATATATTTATATTTACAGTACGATCAGTACAAAACGCCGATGGAAAATATTGGATTACAAGATTCATTATTATCACGTTTTGACTTGCTTTTTGTCATGTTGGACAGTGTCGATGAGAAAACAGATTTACAAATTTCTGACCATGTTGTTCGGATGCATATGTATAGGTAAGTATTTTTTGGATATAATTCTTTAATTTGAATGCGCAAATATCCTGTAGGAATCCTTTAGAACAAGATGGCGAAGTCCTCCCAATGGGTTCAACAGTGGATATATTTAGTACTAATAATCCTGATGAGGATGAAGCAAAGGAAGTTGTCATGTACGAAAAATACGACGCTCTGTTGCACGGATCAAGTCGCAAGAAATCAGACAAAATTTTAAGTGTTGATTTCATGAGAAAATATATTCATTTTGTTAAGATTCTAAAACCTGCCTTAACAGATGAAGCGTCGGAAATTATTGCAGAAGAATACTCAAGGTTAAGATCTGAAGAAATATTGGAAAACGATGTGGCCAGGGTAGGTTTAACATTTGTTAGTCACCATAATGTTGGAAGATTCAAAACCATTTTTTTATGTGTATTATTCAAAAAATTATGAACGATTTCGAAAAGAAGGAACGATAGTTTGTCATTTTAATTATATTATGATTGTATGTACATATGAATTGTCAAAAAATGAATTTTCAATATAATTTGTCTGTAAAAGGTTAAAAATTGAATGCATATATGTCCCAACAATTTTGTGGACGTACGTTTAGGACGTATGACGTAGAGTAATCAGCGAAACATTTAGATATAAATGGAACAGCAATAAAGAAAAATAGATAGTAGGGTATGTAGTTGATCTGAGCATATTAACAAATTTGAAAATATCATAGAGACATATGATGAAATAAAGGTGAAAGCCAAAAGAGCTGGTCTAGAAATAAATGTAGACAAAACAGGTGAAGGAAAAGAGTCAATTGAAGAAGGGAACAGACAACATTGAAGTTATGAATGCATTTACTTATCTGGGAAGCAAACTAGACAAAAATATCAACACAAGAGAAATCATAAATCATATTGATTCCAAAAGTACTGTTTAAGAACAGTTAGCAACTTGGAAACATTACTCACTATTTCATAATAACTATTAGAAATAACTATCTTGATAATAATTCCATTCACAATATGGTTCGGAAAATATCTCTTAAGATATTACATACATTATCGTGACCATTTAGTATTATTAATATCTCTTAAGATATTCTGTCCAGATATTCCTATAGCATTCACCATAAAAAATAACACGATTTCCGCCGTGTTCAAAAAAATAAGTTCCTATCACTTCTTCAGCCTAAAAACCATATAAAACAGTGAATTTCTGAAAAATCCTTCAGTTATTGGTAGAAATAAAACTGGTTCTGGTTCACAAACAGATCCAAATCAAATCCCAAATACAATCAATTCACAAATCAAATCTTCTGGTTCGTAAACCAGAAGTGCATTTCATTGTGTGCATTCCAGAAGAAGTGCCCTTCCAACTTCCACTTTCTACGAGCTCTTGAATCGTGTATCTTTCCATCGAGAATTGACAGAATGTACTGAACTCAGCTGTTTATGAGTGACATTTACATATCCAACAGGATTGCCGCTATTACGTTTTAAAGTTCTGATACTCTTAGTGTGCAAAATTGATCAAATATGATAGGTTAACAGTAGCAATCTGAAGATGCTGAAGGCGCAGTTGCATTTAAACAAATACATAAACAAACAAAATTGTCACCGGTAAGTTGGCATGTTCTGTAATCCAACGACTCGGATATCGAAATTCAGCGTCATTTGTTGCGTCGAGTACTTGTTTGGGAGACCAGGCTTGCGCACTGCATTTCAACAACAACCATGCGATCTGACGAGAAATGGACCCTCAGTAAAGCTGGATACCTTCTGAGAGGTATTCTATGCTGGTCACTCGCCAGTGGGTAGCGACTCTAGTGCGTCCGAAGTTTAAATTCAAAAAATCTACAACCAGATTAGATTAAAATAAAACCTTGAAACTAACGTTTGCATTGATGTCAAATTATTAAATCTGTATGATTATAGTAGTGGAAGATTAATTAAAACACTTAGTATATACTGCGTATATTCTATGTTCACTGAAAGTCAACAGATTCGGCTTAGACATTTTTCAGTACCTGCCATCAGACTTCTACTTTGGTCCCTGCTGAACTTTTTGTATTGGTAACTTGGAATATGACATTTTTGACTTCTTTACTATAAAGCCAACCATATTTTATAGTGACATTATTTACAATTAATAATTGTTTGATAATTGCTTAAACAATTAACCTTTACCTGCAGTATTATTTATATAATACAATATAATGGAAATATCCAGAACATTACCCACTAACATCAAAAAGATATAAAAGAGGAAACTGAGGCATTTGTGTCATACTATAACAAACATTCTAATAAATATAATTGATTTGCTTTATACATTCAACCTACTATTATGAGTATATATTTTTAAACAAATATTTGTTCTAAATACTGCCGAGTTTGTATTTTTTAAAACATAAACAAAACAGTAATCGAAATATAGGTGCAGATGATATTTTCATACAATTAATTTGAATCATGGAATTAAACAAATGTTTAAAAAGTTTTAGTAACGATTATTTCGAAAAATTTTATAAGATCATCATCTCTAATGCAAAATGTGTTGAAATTATTTTGTGGAGGGAGCATATTGAAATGGTTTATTCTAGATTTATTAACAAAGTCCGTGTAAAAACTAATAACAGTTCTTCAGTGAAACTTGCATAATATTTTTAGACTCAACCAGTCACCGCTCGTACCTTAGAAACGATGATTCGTCTATCTACAGCACACGCCAAAGCAAGAATGTCACGATTAGTTACTGCCGAAGACGCTCACGCTGCGATAGAATTGATTCAATACGCATATTTCAAAAAAGTATTGGAAAAAGAGAAGAAACGGAGACGACGAGATGATTCATCTGATAGTGATGATGATGACGATAATGATCAAACATCAAAGAGAACTAGAAGAGCTGTAAGTTTTATCAGTAGTAGGTTTCAAGGTGATATTAAGATATAATATCTGTTTTTAGAGATCAGAAGTTGGCTATGACACTGAAGAAGAATTGGCGACTACACAAAGTTCAACAACGTCCAGGAGAAGAGGTAGACAAAGTGACATTACTATGGATGATACAGCGCAAACAACAGAAACACCAATTGTTAATGGTACTAACGGACATCTTGAAGAACAATCTGTTATGGATGTTAATGAATCACCAAAAGAAATATCCCAAGAAAGGTACTTTTATTTATATATTGTACATCAATACTTATTTACCTATGTGAATATTCAATTTTAATCAGTAGTTCCAGTTATTTATGATTTAATTTGAAAGTTGAGTATTTGCCATTTATATTTTGAAAATATCACACAAATGTCCATCTCTTGCTGTTTTTTGGTCACTGTTGTAGTAAAATTCTTTGGGGATCTTCACAAATTTACAATTCAATGCCTCTCTGAGGCCATCACCTATACTACATAGTAACTTTTTGAGGATGTGGGGGTAATTCGGTAATCTCTCTTGGATTTTCATCACCCCCATAAATGGCAGTTTGGTTTGCTTACGTATCCGGAAAGGACAATGCGCCTGAGAAAAAAATATTCTTCACAAAATGATCATGTAGTAAAATTCTACAGACTATTCCATATAGTGCCATTCTTATAAAAGGCAGCTATTCAATACTTCAAATCTCAAACTAAACTTGAAGAAATTTACCACTAAACACCAAATTACTTTTTTAAACTTCTCGACGCACGTTTTGCTAACCATGCTCTTCTTCCATCTTAAATTAGATGGAATCATCTCCTGATCATGCTAATATGGTTAGCAAAACTTGCGTCGAGAAGTTTAAAAAGTGATGCGGGGTTTAGTTGTAAATCTCTTTGAATTTAGTATTTTACGTCAAAGGTTTCAATAGAAGAATTGATCTTTAAATCTTAACAAAATTTAAAAAACACCTTATTAATAGACCCTAAATGTTTAGGTTATCGTCATTCAAGGCTAGTTTGGCTAAAGCATTCCAGGAAAACAGAACGCAAGCACTCAATTTGTCAAAAGTGAAGGAATTTGTTAACAAAGACAATAGTAATCCTTATACACAGGAAGAAATATCTGCCGCTATTGACAAAATGTCCGATGATAATCAAGTTATGATGGCAGATGGTATTGTATTTCTTATTTAATAGTTTGCCATTATATTTTATACAACCATTTATTGGAGTTGTAAAAGTAAAGGTTTTTTTAATAAAAGTGCTATTTTATTTGGCTCCTGTTCACTTATTGAAACAAACTTTAACTAATAAGAGGGATAACATCTCTGTAATTTAAGGGGGAAAATATTCTATTTTCAAGAATTTTTTTCACAGAGATAACTAATTAATAAAGGGATTGGATTTTTGTTATTTTATTAAGTGTATATTAAACTTTTTTTATATAAATTTTTATTTTAAAAATTTACAAAAATGTGAGCCTTTATTTAACGACTGATAAACAGATTCCCCTCTCCATTGTGGTATTGATATCTCAGTGAAGAGTTATCTGAAAATAAAAAAAAATATCAGAATTTAAATGAATGTAGCTATCGTTATACATAGCTGTATTTTTCATTTTTGATTATTAATAAAATAGCGACGGATTATTTTTTTTTTAATATTTGAGGCTCCTTTTTGAAGTGAAAACTTTTTTAGCCGCGTTGAGCAATTTTGGACACCGACAAGCAAGTGACGTGTTGCACCAGACTAGTGACAATAATTGTGTTTTAGATAATCATTATTTTACTGGTTTAATTGTAGAATCACTGCGTAATTCAAAAGTGAGTATTTAATATGCTAATGTTTTTATGTAGAAAAAGGAATAACAAAAACAAAGCATTTATTTTCGAATATTTCCAATATTGGTATGAATATTTGCGTTGAAAATTTTGGTATTATTTATTTTTCTAATATTTAATTTCTGCAATACATCGTGCAATGAATATTTCATAGTACCTTAGGAGTTAGCTTACTAGCGTGGTAAAACACATTTCTAGTTTTGTCGCGGATTTAAAATTAAGAATTCTATAAAATTTTATAATAAATTTAATTTCTCAAAATGATTGTTTATTGATTTAAATTGTCAGAAATAAAATACGTGTTTTGTTATTTTTTGCAAAATGATTATTTATAAACTTATATAATTCAATTTCACCTTCAGAACTTACAAAAAAGTATTGTAATATAATTAGTTTTTCTAACTGTCCATTTTCTATATTTGTTTAGATTCTCGATCCTACGTGAAAAAAAATTATAGATTTAAAGAATAATTAATTTAAAAATTAAAAAAAAACAGTTATTCCAAAATTTCAAGTTTTCACTTCTATCGGCATCGGAAATATTCGAGCTCTTTATAAAAATAGTAATTATTAAAAAATTTTAAATCAGCTAGTTTTAGGCACTGAGATTGCAAATATTACAAAAAAAAGCCAATAAGATTTTGTTGGTATTCGTTGCCACAAAATCAAAAAAAGTCGTTTCGAGAAAAACGCGTTTGAAGTTTTCGAAATGTCTTGATATAAAGTTATGTGTTTTGTAAAATATATGATGGTTTTTCTTCGGCATCTGTAGTGTCTTCCTTGCCTTTATATATATATATATATATATATATATATATATATATATATATATATATATATATATATATATATATATATATATATATATATATATATATATTTATATATATATATATTTATATATTTATATATGCGGTTCTCAGCAGTTATATAATATAAAATTTTACAAGTTATACTTAAATTAATGTCACAGTCAATGGATATTTTTCTTTTCGAAGTACGGCGCTTGAGACCTTCATGTTTTTGAATCTAAAATCTATTACGAGTTCGATTAAATTTTCTTCCGTTTCATGAAGCTCTTGTTCTAACGCTTTTACTACTTTTACGATCCATTTTTCGCAAATCACAAGATTATTTTCAATATTAATAAGTAACGATATAAAAAGGGTAAGCAACTTGAAGAACGACTGTATAACAACCAAATTTCTAAGTATAAAATTCATTACAAATAGTTAATATACGGTCTACGTAGAGCGTCTGGCAGGGACGGTCGCGCTACCTGTTCGAAATGAAATGACTGTAACTCAAGTCAATTCTCTGAATTTTAATTTAAAATTTAACCTCCGTATTATTGAAAATATATACTTTCATTTCATAGGGAGGAGCTATAAGAGAAAATGTATTATTTTAGTAGATGAATTATTAATATCACTTAGGTTTAAAGAATTTTAAGTGACAACTAATCTGGAAATATAATTGCCCGATAGCAAATGGCCAGACTAGTCGGTAGTCGGTAGGCTTCTAGAGGTACTTTAGGTTAAGCATAAAACCATTGGTTGATAGCCCGAGGGGGAGGGGGGGCTCCTTTGTCAGTAAGTGAAAATGAAACACACGATATGCTTACAGAAACCAACTCAATCATCGGATAATAGATGACTTGTGGAAAAGTGACAAGAGAAAAAAGAAAAACAATATATTGATAATAGTAACATGGAATTACAACGAACAAGACGTAGAACTGGAAATGAGTAACTCGCACTTTTCAATGCGTCCGAACTTGAAATTCAAATGAAACAACCAAATTAGATGCCTTGAAACTATTTATTTTATGTAAAATATCATTAAATGGCATTAATGTTCAAAAACAATTTCGTACAAATGCGCATTCTGTCAATCCAATTTCCAACCACTTTTTCAAGCAATTGGGGTCTTATGTCCGCAATTATCCGAGTTATGTTGGCTTCCAAGGCGTCAATAGTTGATGGTTTATTGGCATAGACCAAAGATTTAACATAACCTCCAAAAAAAAAATCTAAAGGCGTTAAATCACACGGCCTTGGTACCTAATTAAGACACCCGTTCCTCGAAATAATTTTCTCACCGAATTGTTCCCTCAATAAATTGATAGTTGCGTTGGCTATATGATATGTAGAGCCGTCCTGTTGGAACAACATCTCCTCCAGATCAATATCATTCAAATTTGGAAACCATGAAATAATCCATGTAGTCGAATAACAAAGCCCAACTTCCTGCGAATAACGACGAATTGATACATTTGGATCTTCTTCAACACTGCCAGCACCAGCGACGATATTTTCTTCGGAACGCAGTTTTTGTTTTAATATAGAGCAGCGCGAAATGCGTTCGGAATTTATCGATAACATAATACATCACGAAGTTCTGTATAAGTTTGGGGCACCGCATTTTGTCCGCAAACTAACAGTTCATTTGGCAGCGAACCCTATCGGAAGTTCGGACACACTAGAACAAACAAAATCAAGCAATCAAAAACCTTCCCAGTTGCTAATAGCCTCAATTGTTGATGCGCCTCTAACAATAAAAAAAATGTCACTGGCTTGCTTTATAATTCGAAGAAGTTATGGGGTCTTACTATTTCAAAGACGAGGTTATATGACGTTATATATCAAATATTTCAAAACCTAAATGAGAACTACCCCCCTTGAATTAAATAAATTCTCATGAAAAAATTTTTTTTAATATAAAATTACAAGAAAAAAAATATTCATTTGAAAAAAAAAGGCATAATAAGCTAACTTAGAATTATTTAAAATAAACAAACACCATATAAACAAAAATTTATTCTACGAGAAAAAGAGTATCACTATAGTTATGAACAATTACTTTTTTTTATCGGACCTCGATATACATATAAAAATCATTTAATGAAAAACAGTGACACATGAGTATGAACATTCTTGCAGAAAGTTTTTTTTTAGATACGTATTCTATAAAATGAGATTTTAGCCAATATTTACAAATAAAATTTTACTAAATAAATACAAAAATATATAAAATAGTTTCACATCTCCTTTAATAAAGTGATTTACTAGAAAAATTACTAGTTAAACCGTATTCTAAAAATTATATTTAACTACTAAATTCTTCAAAAGGATTAAATGTCATTGTAACGTCATTTAAAAAAAATCTCATTTAGATATACAAATTACATACTACGAGCACCTAATCTATGAAGTAGTACAACTATATAAAAATATCTGTTTATATATTTAAAACTTCTTCAGTATTAAATATATTGAAGACATTTCTGTTGATACCACACTACTCAAGGTATAGCGATGAATTTTCCACCTAATAAAACTGAGAAACTTTGAATATCCAAAAATAGTAGTGCATACATACAAAACCAGAACAAAAAATATATTATGCTATTATTTAAGATCAAGAAGAAAGAGATTAATAGGTCATGTATTATATTTCAATTGTCTTCTTGATTCTAATTCTCCTCCAAAGTAGCTTCAGAGTTTATCAACCAACTTACAAGAAGTAACGCATTTCAAAAGAAAGTAATACTAAATAAATTATGTTTCCAACAGAGAGTACATAATGTCTTGCAACACGCGTGAGACTATTCCATAATTAAAAGTAAGCAAAAAAACTCACTTTGCATTCTGACATCATTCAATTTGTTTAGAATCAAAAATCATTTGAAAGTCTCAGGAAAAAATATGTAATACGCATTAAATCTAACAATCAAGAAACATAAAAAAAGCTACAATCATTATCTTCATAATTAACTATAATCAGTTTCAAACCGGTCATCATGCTCCCAACCTTTACTGCTGGCTTTAGGTGGGGCTTTTCTTTTCTCCCAATCAGCACTGGCCGTTTTTAGGGTGCTCTGATTTCCTTTTTTGTTCTCCTTCTCTCTCCAATTTGTGTCGTTGTTCTGATCTGTTTGCGGTTTACTTTTGTACCAGTTGTTGACACCAGTTTGTTCCGATTCGGTTTGGCTGTTTTTCTTCCATCCGCCATCAGCATCATTCATCGACTTAGTCCGGCTCCAATTACCGTTAGATCCTGAATCCGTCTGGTTCCGATTTTTATTCAATCGAGCACCAGCTCCCAAAATAGGTCGTCCTGTTTTGCCACCTGAAACAAACAAAATATTTGACAATATGAGACGAGTTGCGGTTCGTGGGTTTTTAATGTGGAAGGGCGTAGAAGAACATAGTGCTGCTGAAGATTTTTTTGCTTTCCCCTTCCTCCTTTTTACTTTTCGTGGTATTGAAACCCTATATAGGAGGCGAACCAGGAAAATGAGTTAAAGGAAAGAAAACTGTTGGGAGTTCGACTCTCTTCTGTCGAAGTGGACTGAAAATGGCAAATGAGATTTGGCGAAACGTCGTGACTTTTCACAGAATCAACGTATCGACACGAGGAACGATTTAGAAATTATATATATATATATATATATATATATATATATATATATATATATATATATATATATATATATATACACATATATATAAGATTTAGGCCTCATGCCAATAACAACCTGGCGAATTTTGAGGTTGGACTTAGGCTTGCATCCGTATAACATGGTACTGCCGAATTTACCGATTGGGCCCTCAAAATGATGGAAGCCGACAACGAATTTCATTGCAAAATCATTTTCTCCAATGGGCTCATTGGCTTCGTCAATAAACAAAATTGTCGGCTTTAGTGCGAATCTAATCCACACGTGATACATGAGAGTCCTTTGCTTCCACAAAAACTCACAGTTTGGTGTGGATTTTGGCATAGAAGAGTCATCGGCCCTTATTTCTCTAAAAATGAGGAAGGAGCCACTGTTACCACCAATACCGAGCACAACAAGGCATGCTGAAAGATTTTTTTTCCCAGGAATTTGATGGAATTGATGCGGATAACCTTTATTTTCAACAGGATGGAGCACCACCGCATATTTCCATTGCAAATTTACAATTTATATCCCTAAATGCATATAGCCATTCCAAATAAAATCTAATTTAATAAAATATGCCGAAAAAACCTACAACTATAACTAAATGTAAAGAAAGAGCAAGTAAAGAGGCAATGTACTGCGTCGAAACTTTGTCACTGACGAGAATAATTCCAATAAGCTCCAAAGAACACTGAATCAACGGACCTTAAGAACACCTTTTTAATCACACGCAGAAGCTTTCCTACTTGGAACATCTCGAACCGTCCGGAAATTCTTAGATAACAAGAATTTTTTTTTTTTTTTGTTTTAATTATTTTCTGTCAACCCTCCAGTTTTACTTTATGATTACAACGCAAAAGCCATCTTATGATTGCAGGGTACTCTAATTTGAAAGTTATGAAAATATTAAATTATTTTGCTGTTCTGAATAAACATTTAAGTGATCTGGGATATGTAAGGTATACTTCATTTATGCAGTAGGAAAATAAAAAAAAATCTATATAGATATTCAGATATTTAACATAATGATACTCAATGATTATTTTAATTACTCTTCAACAGTACTGTTATTGAAGGGTTAATTGATTTTAATGTTTTTCAATTTCAAGGACTGAAATTTTCATATATTTGCAGGGGTTTAAGGCAACATCTCTGTTGGATACCATTCAGATATTTGATTTAGATAACGTAACTGTAATAATAATAATAACTAAAGGATTTTATTTGAAAATGGAAATAGCAGACTATACATGAGAGATATCCTAAATCACTAGTACTGGAATCATCTGATACTATTCTTTACTGGGACAGACCAATCACAACAGATCGAACCGTTGATTGCAATAAGCTACATATTGTGCTCATAAGTAAAAAACGAGAAAAGAGCATTTATAACTAATGAGTGCTGCTCACAATATCAGAACGACCGAGATGGAAAAAGCTACAAAATATGAATATTTAACATATGATCTAAAAAACCATTGGAACCTAAATAAAATTGATGTGCTGTCTTTTGTTATATACCTCGAAGGCCTGATAAGCAATTTCAAGGAACCTTTTTAGTCTTGAGTCTCAAAATCAATTGCTATAGGAAAACATATGGTACTATATAGTCTGTAAAGTCCTAAACTAGATGAGAGGAGCTGAATTGCTTTCTCATTAACACTGCCACCCGCCTAGGCTGTGATCATGAAATGATGATGATGACAATAATAATGTTATACCAGTAAATGGCATTACTTCGCATTCTAAGTCAACATGATTTTATTGATACAATTTTTTTTCACTGTTGACAATAAGGTATTCAGAAGAATGTCATTGTATTTCACACAAAAAAATACTATTGATAAGATGGGATATTGCAACATGTCCATATGAACAATCTGTCAAATGCCTTTGTGAAACCTGTTTATATGGTGTCCAGTTGACTATTTTGATTGATATCGGCATATGTATGTATTTTATGTAAACAAATAATATTAATATCTTATCAAAGTATACAGACATTTTGGACTTGTTTTTCATTCTTTTTACAACTATATCTTCTTAACTATAATTACTGAATAGTGTGCTATGTCAATAATACAAACATTTATATTGAATTAAATATGTTATTTTAATTATTTCCAAGAAAGATCAATTACCAGAAGTTTTATATAGCAACACACACCAATGCATACCATAATATAATATACCAATCTAAAATAAACAATAACACTTCTCCCAATAATCTCATTTCATAATCTGTAGTTTATTTTTATCCGTAGGTGTCGAGGTTGCCTATATTCGGTTTCCCTACAGTCACCTTCTAGGTTTTAACCAAGCCCGACATCGCTTAACTTCTTCATAATTTATTTTTAGATTCGTTTTGAAAATGGGAGGATGATGATGATACTTCCCGAAACGTTAACGTTAAAAGTTTGTATATTTTATTAGAAACTTTTTTATATTTTTAAAATTTTGTTCGTTAGGCAAATTTATTACAAAAAAGAATCACTGAGAAATTTGTCTCCGTTTGGTTTTTTGTGTTTACCCAGTGATTCTTTATTTACATAAGAACAGATATTTTTGATATTTTTTGAGTTTTAGATCGTAGCGAAAAACCCAAATAAAGAAAAAATATATGACCTCATTAATGCCAGTAATAAATAACTGAAGCCAAATTGAGTAAACTTTTTTACTAGGGCAAAATGATCTAACTGGTCAAAAGCCTTGGTCAAATATGTATAGGTAACATTCACTTGCCTTCTTTTATAAACATGATTGGATATGAATAAATTAAAGGAATTAAATTTAAAATAGTTAGTCTTCCACTTACAAAGCCATGATACAAAAAAGATACAAAGGCAAACTGCTTGGCATAAAATTTTTACTGCTCAATCAAAAATTAAACTTATGTTACATATATATCCCCATTATTTATATAGAAATATATTCATAAAACTAAGGATACATTTGATGGGATTATACATTTGTTATTTACTATCATGGGATAATTCTTAGGGATGGAATTTCAGACTTGAAATGATTTACAAACTGAAAAGTTCGTAAAACTGGACAGTATTGGCAAATTCGTCAGTCTTTGGCCAGCGCGTTTTCTCAATTCTCTGATATATCTATATATATAATAACCAAATCTCTGAATATAATAATTGTTACTTAACATTTTATGAAAAAAAGACCATTATCATTACAAAACTGACCTTTAATACATGGAATGTTCTTCCCAGAATTTTGGCTTGCATCACTAGAGATTCCACCACTATATGATACAGATCCATTATCTGAACTGTTGTTTACTAGAGAATCGCAAGGTTGTTCCGGAGTGGATACTTGAAGAACATTTACATTGCTTTGATAACAATCCAGAGTTTTATTTTCTTGCACAGTTTGTACTGTTAAAGCACCATGACTCCCCTAAAAATATCTTATATTGTTACTTTCAACACAAATATTGTTATAATTATTCTCAAGCTAAAAACTAAAAATGCTAATATATACTAAATAAAAGAATATTTGGGAAAAAGGAAACCATAATAAGATTTTTTAATATTAGCAGCAACATTGAATATAACTGTATACAACTGAAATATGCATAATGAAGTATTATGTCTAATGAAACTCAAGATATTGGAAACAAGTGATATGGTGCTTTGTGAAAATTTTATTTCCATTATATCATATTCAATGTTAATATTTAAGTACCTGAAAATATGCCATTGCTTGATCTCCTAATTGTTCCAAGTAAAAACCATTTGTATCTGTTGGTAATAAAGCAAATCTATTATTAGCCACTTCTATGGATAATAATAACCATAGCTTGCAATCCTTAGACACAGTTTTATCCGAACAAAGTATTTGGCGAATTTTAACTAAAATTTCAGATATTTTTTCTGGACATATACTTTTTAAAGGGGCCCCATTTAAGTAAAACTGAAAAGATATAATGAATAATTAAATAAAATTAGTTATCTAAAAATACCTGCATAGCAAATAGCTTGAGATCTTCGAGTTGACCTGATTCTAAAAGCATTTCAAAATATGAAATTAGCGGTGTGGCCATGAATGAAAAGTGGTTTCCTCCTGCTAATCTTGCCTTACTGAAAAATGCACCCATCATTTGTAAACTATTCCTAAATGCTGTAGGATTGGAAGACTGCATTTGCACACAATCTGTTAATGTTTAAGAAGTTAGCAGAGTAATACAAATCCAGAGTTATAATTCTTACTTTCATAATTATCTTGTAATTTCCTAACAAACATTAATCTTATTTTTTTTTCATGAATTTCCTGAGATAAAAATGTTCTTGATGCAATAAGTAAAACCACTTTAGTGGCAAAGTCTCCATCTGTTAGACATAACTTATGAATGGCTTCAAAACTTTTTCTGGAAGAGGAAAACTAACTTATTTGTAACTATTATAAAATGTTTACTGAAATATAATTAAATGTATTTTTTGTTAAATAATTGAGATATATTATTTCTTTTTTTAAGAAACTGTACCAAATACATTTACAATAAATATATAAATGGATAAACTTACTCAACTTCAACAGAGTTTTCACAATCCGCACTCCATCTTTCTATAATGTACTTGATCTTTTGGTTAAACATGATTCCATCATCATTCACACTAAGTTGTTTAATTATATTAACCAGAACAGAGAAATCTTCAGAAGCATCTGAATTATATTTATCATTGCTATTTACATTTGGAACTGATTGCTGTTTAACTGCTAAATGGGTTGATAATTCTTCTACACCCGGAACATTTTTTGTATTTTGGTTTCCTAAATTCAACCATCCTCTTCCCCTACCGACACCGCTAGACATATTAACTTATATTTAAAAGTGTTTCACTAAATGAACACCAAACAGTTCTTCAATCTAGATATATTTATTAAAATTCCATTTATATCTAATAATAAGGTTCGAGTCTTCACAGAAAATGTGTTTTTTTTCTTTTATATTAACCTCTTTAAAGACGTTTATTTATTTCTTTTCAAGGTGGCTATGCTTGATTTAACCTGAAGTTAGCGTAGAATATATAGCTTCTCCTACGAAGTTGGCCCCCTTACAATTGTCATATATTACATGAAGTTAGAGACTGTTTCATTTTTTTTTTAATTATTTAAATATTTTAAGAGAAAGACCAAAATTATTTTTGCAATGGAAAAAGACAAACTACTAATCTTTTAAATCTGAACTATTGTCGCTTTATATTTTAATACATAACCGATATCATATCGGTTTGTGGCGTTTATACATTTGCGAATAGCATATATATTTAGCGACATTATTAAGCGATGAGTGCTGAATATGTGTATAGAAAAGTTCCCTAACCTAAATTGGTACATGAATGCTTTTTTTGGTTTTGAAGGTTTCCGGTTCATTTGCCATAGACGTCATTCACATTTAGTTGCAACCACAGAACTTTGCAAGCATTGCATCGATACGAGTGCTGATTGGATATTAATATTAGATTCTCCTTACGAATTGTAATTGAAATAAAGTTAGATTCAATTTGTGAATGTTGAGGTTTGCTGTTTTGATTCCGGAAAGGAATTGGAATTTCAAAGTGTAGGATTTCTGTAAGCTTTTATGAGTAAGTACAGTCTATTTTTGACACAAAAAATTGCGATTTGCTTGAGATACAGTGAAAATTAGGTTGTTTAGTGGTTAATCATAGCATGCATGTTAACTGTTTAATTAGGTTTTTTTAAAAATAAAAATAAATTTGTTAATTTATAATTATTTAATATTTGAATTATGTTTTATTTCCTATAATTTTATTATTATATTATTCAAAGTTTATTTCAGAAATATATGGTGGTATCAGTTTTGATATTTCTTTAATGTCTCATTTTTGCTATATTAGCAGGTTTATATAATAAATATTCAGTTTTAGTAAAAGTTCTTGTTGACATTATTTTAATTTGTTATAGAAAGTTTGAAAGTTTTATTTTCTGTCCATCAAAATAAATTAATATGTTTATATTATACGTGCAACTCTGTTCTATATAGTAATGGAAATAAGCCAGAATACCATAACTCACTGAAATACATACTGACCTTTTAAGGTACTAAAATTCTTATCTTCAAAGAGTGATCAAATTATTTTTTGCCCACCATTCAAATACAAGTGGTTTTGATATTGATATATTGTTAATATATCATTTTTCAGTATCTGTCTATATGCTAAGGATAGAATAGAAAAATTCATAGTGAAGCTATTAATTATGAATATCAATGATGTGATTGTTAAATATTACTGAAAACTAAATTTTGTATATTAACTAAAAATATATATCATAACATGAAGTTCAGATTAAGTAGTAGAATTGACATAAGGTGCACAATATAAATTGATCCATATAATGAGTTAATAGTATGATATAATAAATCATTTCTTAAAATTATTGAAAAAAGAACTGTAAGTTGACTTATATTGGAAACTTTTTCTACTGTTTGTGTCAACAGGTAGTTTAATTCAAATCCTAGCAAACGAGCTATTTTTTAAAAAGATATGTGTAAACTTTTTTTAAAAGCTTTTGATCCAAATTTAATATGTGTTATGAAATAACAAACTAAGTTCATGCTAAACATTTGTTAAGGAAAATGGACATATTTAAAGTATTTATCAATTATTCATTTTTCTATTTAAACTTATCTATAGAAACATTTTCAAAACATTAATTTTTTTTGTAGAATTATTTCTCAGTACATTTTATATTTTGGCATGCAAGTGATATAATCATAGAAGATGTAATATAGAAGACCTTTCATTACTATTAAAAAAAGAATTACTTTCACATTTAACACAACTATTAATAAAATATTTTAAGTTGATTGTAATGGTAGTGTATAATTAATACATATATTGCATGTTATTTTACAGATGTGGTTTGTACTTTCATCAATATTCAAGAAACTATTACTTCAACATAATAGGTGTATCATGTCATATAATTTTTTGATGCTTTACAAAATTTAATTTTACTTAGGGGTTACTACAGTTTTTATTTAAATAATAATCTCCAGCGTTATAGACAATCTGCGCCCATATTTCTGTCAAATTTTCTTTTTTTTTTTTTTGTAAAATGAGGATGATTTTAAAGTAAAATATTCCCGATTTGTGTGTAGTGAAGTTTTGTTAGCTGTCACAGTAGAACATTTTTCCCAAGTAGAAAATGTTCCAAAGATCTGAAAAAATGGTAATCTGACAGTGCAATATCATGAGGTCATGATTTAATCAGATTAAATCATCTCCCTGCAACAGCGTCGAGAAGTTTTATAAATTGATTTGGTGTCTAGTGGTAATCTCTTTGAGTTTATTATGGTTTAGTGGTATCTCTTCGAGTTTATTAATATTGGAGAGATTACCACTAAACACCAAATAACTTTTATAAAATTTCTCGACGCACGTTTCCCTAATCTCTTCTATATTATAGTTCGAGTTTAATAATTATTTAAGACTATAATTTCCAAATTAACAAGTGAAATGATATGAAACTGCTCAGATGTCAAAGGTAATTATACCAACTTAAACAACAAATAGCTATATTGATACGTAAATTGAGCGAATTTTTAAAACAGCAGTCACTTTACTTTTTAGACATATAGTAGTATATATCTGCCTATATTTTTCTGATGCTGTGGCCGTCTTTCTTCATACTATTTCTTGTTATCGTTATCATTATCATTTTTTAAATAGAAAATCTTGTTCATATTGTTTGCAAAATAAATGAAAGATCCACACATTATCAAGTGTGGCGGTTAATGATTTTTTCCAATTTTTTTCGAGAAAAATTGTATTTACCAACAATTACATTCAATAAATACAGTATGTACCGATTTGCTGTTCGATAACCTTTCGCCATCACTCCGGTAGTTTGCATAATCCCGCGCCCAAGGAAGTTATGATGTTTCTGTTTAAACAACTTATTATCTAAACTATTTTGATGCGATCTACATAAATGGTAGTCGTGCAAATGCTAGAGCGTAAGGTCGGAATAGTACGGTGGATAAACCAAAAGATCCCATTCAAGATGTAAAGGTTTGTGTCGGGTGGTTAAAACACGTGCGATCTAGCATTCTCGCGATAGAACGCAATGCCCTTTCTTTTGACCAATTCAGGATGCTTCTGGTCGATTATTCGCTTTATTTCACATAGCTCTGAACAATATTTGACCGAATTAATGGTCCGGTTTTCAGGAATCAGCTCATATTAATCAATTCATCAAGTCTTTCAACCCCCATTTCATATTCATCAAGTCTTTCAACCCCACCAAAAATATAGAGTAACCATCTTCGGTTGTAAGTTGGGTTTTACGCTCGTCTAATGGGAATCTTCGCGGTGACACAATGATCTCTTACTGATGACATTATTTTATATGATCCATTTTTCGTCACATGTTATTCCAAGTTAATCATTCCATTAATCATTCCAAGTTAGCGCAATGGCCCTGAAACTGCTGATTGGTCGATTCCAACAATTTCTCCGATCTCTCGAGTTCTTCTATGAAGATTATTTTCAATGAGCGCCTATATTTCGTTACCATCAGCCTGGGTCGACCGTCCAGAACGTGATACATCATTGACATTAAAATTATTTTCACAAAACTTTATGAGCCAGTAACAGTAAATGTGTACACTCTACCAGACATAAATGGGGCATTATGAAATACTGGGAAAAAAAGACGCCAAATGGCCAGAGTAGCCGATGCGTCTATAATATATAAAAAGTCATACTATAAAAAAAATAAAAAATAGAAGCATTCTTACCTTTTGAAAATTAAAAAAACCATATATCAAAAATACTCTTTCTATTATAAATTTCTTTCTTTCTAAAAATACTTTACTATTTTCTGTCATTTTTAATGCTTAACGAAATGTTTTCCAAAGTGGTCGCTGAAATTCCTTCCGTTAAATAACATCAAAACTTTACAGATAAAGATGGGACGCTAAAAACGTGACCTTATATTATGGTTTTAGGACTTGTAAATCAAATGTTTATGAAATTGTGAATTATTTCTTAATTTATTGCTGCATGTAAGAAGATAAGTAGACTAGGTAAATTTCGAAAGCAAGGTGTGTACCATTGTGACAGTCACTTTGTTTTATGTCACCAGTTTTTATAATAAGGGTTTTGAGCCATATAGATGATTCTGTTGTTGATTTGTAGCTAAACTAATTAATGAATGTCCCAATATATTGAACTAATTTGTATTTAATAATCTACAAAAATATTGTCTTCTAAATTAGTTGTCTGTTGGCAATAGCGTAATAATAATATTTAACCTTACGGCACTTACACTCACTCTAAGAAGCGCATTCACTTATCCCAAATATCTTATATATCAAAATAATTAAGCTCTGTGTGGACCCTATTTGTTGTTGGGGTTCCATGTTTTTGCACATGGTAGCGCTGGATGTTTTAGATTTTACGTTATTTAAAAACGTTTGGGCGGTTCGAGCTATTTAGCAATATAGCTGTTTGTATGGGCTTAAACAGTGGATTGTTGAGGCCTAAAGCTTAAGGTTTTTTGTAAGATTCGTTGCAAAGATTCCCGGTGATAATAGAATGATCGGTGCTGTTTCGAGATACTTCATATCTTATCTCTCATGATATCTTTCGATATGCTTTACTGCTAAATTAGTTTTTGTTTGGGTCGGCTATGTCTAATAAGGGTGAATGTCTTAAATTTTTATTAGCAACAATATTCAATTCAATTTCAATTATATTGAATTTATTATTATTCAAATATATATATATATATATATATATATATATATATATATATATATATATATATATATATATATATATATATATATATATATATATATATATATATATATTGATAATATAAAAATGACCGAGTGAAACCGATTAAACTCCACCAAATATGGTTTTGGCTTGAAAAACAATAGTGAACTTATACAGCTTAACCATTTGCTCTACATAGACGATCTGAAATTATTTGCCTCATCGAACAGTCACTTCCAACAAATGTTAGGAATAGTAGAAGAATTTTCCATTGATATACGAATGCAATTTTGGACTGGAGTGCGGCATATTTAACATCAAAAGAGGAAAAATGCTGAACAATGTTTTTGAGACACAGAACGGACAAAAGATCGAAACAATGAGTGCTGCAGATACATACAAATATCTTGGTATGAAGTAGACACGCCGAATTGATCACGGCTTAATGAAAGAAGAACCTACCTGTCAATTTGTCAAAAGAGTGAGACAAGTTTTGAGAACAGACTTAAATAGCAGAAACATGTCTAAGGCTATTAACACCTATGCATGTTCGGAACTAAAATATTCATTCGGGATAGTTAACTGGAGAGGAACCGACGTAAAAAATATGCAACGTAAAATCAGGACACCGCTTACAAAATCGCAAAAACACCACCCTAGAAGTGCAGTGGAACGCACAACATTGCCGCAACAACAAGGCGGTAGAGGATTAGTCGATATTAGTAAGCAACTGGACCAACAAATAGGAAATCTGCGGAAATATGTCTTGAAGCAGGCGCAAAAAAAGTCTATGTTTCATAAAGCTGTATGCCAGGCTGATCGATCAACACCACTGCGACTAAACGATGATTAAGTTCAAGTCTACTCAAAAACCGAATTGAAAAACTACAGTCATGGAGAGAAAAGCCTCTGCATGGGAGATATTTGAATGAGGTCACTCAGGAACACATATTACATATTAGAGTCGGCTGACTGCTGGACAGATGTTTCCGGAGACAGAGGGCTTCCCACTGGCAATACAAGACCAAGTTAAACCAGCCAGAAATTACCTCAAGTATATATTTCGGGACGGCAGTGTGACGGATGATCGATGTAGATATGGATATCGAGTCTCCGAAACAATTCAGCATATAACAGGAGCCTGTGAAGCATTTGCAGCAACAGAATGTCAAGAAAGTCATGACGTAGTGGTGAAGATCCTTCATCAAAAATTGGCGATCAAACTGCAACTAAAGGAATCAGACAAAGTCGAACAATGCTTACCGGGCAAAAATAACATCAGACCCGATATTGTTGTTATTGCTAAAACCTTGTTTATAGATATAGCTATAGAAAAACAATGTTTATAGATATAGCTATTCCAAATAACAATAATCTAGTTGCAAAACATTCTGAAAAAATTCTGAAGTATAAAGAGCTTCAAGAACAGGTGAATAGGCCGTGGAATATGAAGTGAATCAACTAGAATCATTCCATAGAACCTGATAAATAATATTAAAACTTTGGGCATTAACGACCAAGTTTTTAGAATAATACAGAAAGCTGGATTGGTTGGAACAGCTCGAACCGTTCGAAAGTTTTTGAATAACAATAGGAAACCAAGGACATCCATCGTCTCCACTATAACCGTGTGGCCCATGAACATGGAAAGGGCCCCCACAGAGCTTAATCGTTTTGATATCTAAGATATCTGGGATAAGTCAATGTTCCCTTTAGAGGTAGTGCGAATGCCTTTAGGATAAATCAAAATTACAAAAATTAAATTTGGAAGTCACAAATAGGTAGAGAAATTAATACGAGGTTTTTACATTTTATTGTTAAATATAATACTGCAAATTTCTCTTGATACAAGAAGCATTTTCTTTTCTTTTCCTACAAAAAAAATAACATGCAGGGTAAGTAAGTTTTAAATAATAAAAATATTACAATGCAGTAATTATAGGAAATATTATTTAGTAAAATAATCACTATTACATTTTTGTGTTTTTATACAATGTCAAAATTTAATAAATAACAAAACAATAACACTAGCAATAACAAAATAAAATTAAAACAAAAAATTTCATTAAAGACCTCATTGATTACGAATCTCAGATGACTACAATTTCTTTGTTATTTTCTAACTTGTCTCGTAGTTGCTTTATTGCGATAATCAAGGGTCTTCCTAACTATATCATCAACTCATTAACATCCTTACGAGAAATATGTTTAACTTTTAGCATATCTTCACAAAATGCTAGACATATTTTCAATATTCTTCTGCAGACTTTGACCTAAGTTTAAATTTATAAAGCACAAATATTTTAAAGATTTTCACTCGCAAGATCTAATCATGATTAAGTATTTAATTTAAAGGAAAAAATGTATAAAGCGTTAAAAACTATCACCGTTATTTTCTTTTAAACAATCTGCTTTAATATTATTTAGTATTGACTGTTTCAAGTTGATCAAATAGAAATATTTTTAGTATGCATGCAGTCCTGTTTTTATTAATACATACATTGCTCAAAATAATTGACGGGTTTTTGAACAAATATTAAAATAAATGGCTGCCAGTTTAAACTTATATAGTCACAACCACATCAATTTTTCAGCCAGCAGCGGAAACACCAAAGAACAAGAACAAGAGAAGTGACAATAGTCACGGAAACCTTATCCCATCTACCAGAAATGTGGCGAGGTTCTTTTAGAAAAATTTCTGGACAGTAACAGCCCTAATACGATTCGCAAAAAAAGTAATAAAGTGAATGGAAACGAACACGATAATATAACACTTCACTCAATAAGTTCGCAGGATGACTAATAAAACAACTGTTGGGCAAAATTTAACTTTATTCATCTACATAGTCTCCTTCAAGAGTGATACATTAATTCCAACTCTTCTCTAATATTTCGATGCCTTTTTTGAAGAATGATTTATCTTTGGCCTCAAAATAGGCTTCAGTTTCGGCAATCATTTCTTCATTGGAGCCAAATCTCGTTCCCTGGAGCTTTCTTTTTAGGTCTGCAAACAGGTAGTAGTCGCTGGGAGCTAGATCGGTCGTTTGTGGCCATTTGTGGTCGTTTTTTTTCTGCAATTTTTTCCTTCAAACGCACCATATAACATTTGCTATTGATGGTTATTTCTTTGTCAACGTAATCAGTGAATAAAATACCTTGGGCATCCCAAAATATGGATGCCAAAACCTTACAAGCTGACATTTGCGTTTTTGGTCGCTTTCTGCGGCTTTCACCAGATTTGACTGTGGAGTGTAGTGATGGATCCATGTTTCATCCATTGTCATATACCGCATGAAAAAATCATTTTTATTGCGCTGAAACAGCTTCAAACAGCGCGACTGTGAGCAAACGCAGTATCCACTTCGAACAAAGCTTTCTCATGGACAAATGTTCATGCAAATGGTGAATACTGT
Organism: Cosmopolites sordidus; assembly: GCA_031761425.1. Lineage (NCBI taxonomy): Eukaryota > Metazoa > Arthropoda > Insecta > Coleoptera > Curculionidae > Cosmopolites > Cosmopolites sordidus. Next base: position 65,228 of record JARFXV010000541.1, read on the forward strand.
GCCTTCTGATATCTTTAAAGTCTTAGCTATCTCACGGAACTTCAATTTACGATCGACCAAAACTATTTTGTGAACTGTTTTTATATTTTCTGAAATAACTGCCGAATTTGGGCGACCAGAGCGTTCTGCGTCATCTGTATTTGTACGGTCGCGTTTAAAATCAGCAAATCACTTCTCTACCATTTGTCTCGACGGAGCAGGGCCCGAATAACACTTGTTAAGCCATTGCTTTGTTTGAACGGTATTTTTTCCCATTAAAAACCAATGCTTTATTTACACACTAAACTCAGATGTTTCCGTTGTTTTTAAAATTACAAGAGTAGCATCACTAAAATCACTGTAGCTTATGAACTAAAAATCCTAAAAATCTTATGGATTTATCAATAGTGGCACTATCTATGGCATCTTACGAACTTATTGAGTGATGGGTTACGAACAAACTTTTTTTAGAGAACCTTGGGTCTTCAGGACCGTTTTTATCCATTGTTGTAGTCCTTATTCCTTGTTCTTTCAAGATTTGGAATAAAGAGTCGCGATCAATTATAATCATATGCTTTTTTGAAATTCAAAAATTTGAATGTACAGACGAGATTTTTATTGTACAGTTTTTGATGTCTTAGGATCAACTTTAGATTCAGGGCAGGAACAAACTTTTTTTAGAGAACCTTGGGTCTTCAGAACCATTTTTATCTATTGTTTTAATTTCCAATAATTTTAATATATTCATTTTGATTCTGTGGAGGAAAAAAGTATTTGAATAAATCATTTTTCCCATTTTTCTATATGTTAACTTATTTAAATTTTCAATTCTCCTGTTGAAACGTTTGATGCCAAACACTAAACTCGAGATTTGCTACTAAATACCAAATCAGTTTTTTTTAACTTCTCGCCGCGTATTTCACTAACCATGTGAGCTAAACCATTTTTGAGCTTACATTTACTGTTCATAGATTATCGGCACATTATATTTTTCAAGCAATGAAAGAGTTGGGAGTCCCAGAAAGTTGAGGAAGTCTATGGAGATGACCCTTACAAGAACAGAAAATAAAGTTCGATGGAGCTATGTCTGAGGAGTTTATCGTAAAGAAGACTAAGACAAGGCAATCCACTGTCCACAGTTCTGTTCCATCTAGTGCAGAAAGTGAATCTGAGGGAGAGTAGCATCAATGCCAAGGGGTTAATATATGGTACCAGACACCAATGCTTAGCCTATGCCGACGACATAGTATTGATGGCGAGAGCCAAGGAAGATATAGTAAGGGTATTCAAGATGTTGGAAAGGAAGACAAGAGAATATGGAAGACAAGAGAATATATATACCAAACCTAACAATTAACGAAAACAAGACCAAATATAGAGTAATGGAAGGTAGTATCAGAAGACTGTCGCATAATATAGTCATTAATTATGTAGAAAATAAGAAATATACAATAGAGAAAGTTCAACAAACTGAATATCTAGAAGTAACTCTAACTGCAAAGGGGATGAAGAGAAAGAAATAGAGAAACAACTAGGGAAAGAAAGCAACTCCGCAGGAATGTTTTTAAATATTTTAAGAGCAAAGAATATAATGAGCGAAAATAAGAGTGGACCAAACAATACCAAGGCCCACGGGTACCTATGCGTGCGAGACATGGACAATGACGAAAAAAGAAGAAAGTAAACTGGAAATCTGGGTACGTGAAATATTAAGGAAGATTTTTGGAGGAAATAAAGTTCACAACGAATTTAGAAAAAGAACAAATAGAGAAATAGAAGAACTGTACAAAAACCAAACATTGTTCAGGTGGTAAGAGCGCAGAGAATTAGATGGCTGGGGCACAAAGATGCCCGGCAAGACGTGAGTTAAAATAATACTGTTGCGAAGTGAAGGGGGAAAGAGGAGAGAGCGACCGAGGAAGAAATGGCTCGATGAAGTGATAAAAGATTTGAGGAAAGTAGGAGTCAGGGGTTGGAAGAGTGATGCTTTGGACATAAAAAGATGGAAAAGAAGAGTGAATGAACTCAAAGCCAAGGGCCACTAGGCCTGTAGGGCTGAACCTTATTATTATTATTATTATGATTTAGCCAAAAGGTATTCGCACTCTCTAAGGGGCACATTGACTTATCCAAGATATCTTAGATATCAAAGGGATTAAGCTCTATGGGGGCCCTTTCCATGTTCTCGGGCCACAGGGTTGTAGTGGTGTCAATGGATGTTAGTTCCCTATTATTATTCAAATACTTTCGAACGGTTCGAGCTGTTCCAAGCAATGCAACCTTCTGTATGATTCTAAAAAGGTGATCGTTAATGCCCAATGTTTTAATATTCTTTATCACGTTCTTTGGAATGATTCCAGTTGATGACAATACGATCGGTATTGATGGTTATTTCTTTGTCAACGTAATCAGTGAATAAAATACCTTGGGCATCCCAAAATATGGATGCCAAAACCTTACAAGCTGACATTTGCGTTTTTGGTCGCTTTCTGCGGCTTTCACCAGATTTGACTGTGGAGTGTAGTGATGGATCCATGTTTCATCCATTGTCATATACCGCATGAAAAAATCATTTTTATTGCGCTGAAACAGCTTCAAACAGCGCGACTGTGAGCAAACGCAGTATCCACTTCGAACAAAGCTTTCTCATGGACAAATGTTCATGCAAATGGTGAATACTGTGCCTTCTGATATCTTTAAAGTCTTAGCTATCTCACGGAACTTCAATTTACGATCGACCAAAACTATTTTGTGAACTGTTTTTATATTTTCTGAAATAACTGCCGAATTTGGGCGACCAGAGCGTTCTGCGTCATCTGTATTTGTACGGTCGCGTTTAAAATCAGCAAATCACTTCTCTACCATTTGTCTCGACGGAGCAGGGCCCGAATAACACTTGTTAAGCCATTGCTTTGTTTGAACGGTATTTTTTCCCATTAAAAACCAATGCTTTATTTACACACTAAACTCAGATGTTTCCGTTGTTTTTAAAATTACAAGAGTAGCATCACTAAAATCACTGTAGCTTATGAACTAAAAATCCTAAAAATCTTATGGATTTATCAATAGTGGCACTATCTATGGCATCTTACGAACTTATTGAGTGATGGGTTACGAACAAACTTTTTTTAGAGAACCTTGGGTCTTCAGGACCGTTTTTATCCATTGTTGTAGTCCTTATTCCTTGTTCTTTCAAGATTTGGAATAAAGAGTCGCGATCAATTATAATCATATGCTTTTTTGAAATTCAAAAATTTGAATGTACAGACGAGATTTTTATTGTACAGTTTTTGATGTCTTAGGATCAACTTTAGATTCAGGGCAGGAACAAACTTTTTTTAGAGAACCTTGGGTCTTCAGAACCATTTTTATCTATTGTTTTAATTTCCAATAATTTTAATATATTCATTTTGATTCTGTGGAGGAAAAAAGTATTTGAATAAATCATTTTTCCCATTTTTCTATATGTTAACTTATTTAAATTTTCAATTCTCCTGTTGAAACGTTTGATGCCAAACACTAAACTCGAGATTTGCTACTAAATACCAAATCAGTTTTTTTTAACTTCTCGCCGCGTATTTCACTAACCATGTGAGCTAAACCATTTTTGAGCTTACATTTACTGTTCATAGATTATCGGCACATTATATTTTTCAAGCAATGAAAGAGTTGGGAGTCCCAGAAAGTTGAGGAAGTCTATGGAGATGACCCTTACAAGAACAGAAAATAAAGTTCGATGGAGCTATGTCTGAGGAGTTTATCGTAAAGAAGACTGAGACAAGGCAATCCACTGTCCACAGTTCTGTTCCATCTAGTGCAGAAAGTGAATCTGAGGGAGAGTAGCATCAATGCCAAGGGGTTAATATATGGTACCAGACACCAATGCTTAGCCTATGCCGACGACATAGTATTGATGGCGAGAGCCAAGGAAGATATAGTAAGGGTATTCAAGATGTTGGAAAGGAAGACAAGAGAATATGGAAGACAAGAGAATATATATACCAAACCTAACAATTAACGAAAACAAGACCAAATATAGAGTAATGGAAGGTAGTATCAGAAGACTGTCGCATAATATAGTCATTAATTATGTAGAAAATAAGAAATATACAATAGAGAAAGTTCAACAAACTGAATATCTAGAAGTAACTCTAACTGCAAAGGGGATGAAGAGAAAGAAATAGAGAAACAACTAGGGAAAGAAAGCAACTCCGCAGGAATGTTTTTAAATATTTTAAGAGCAAAGAATATAATGAGCGAAAATAAGAGTGGACCAAACAATACCAAGGCCCACGGGTACCTATGCGTGCGAGACATGGACAATGACGAAAAAAGAAGAAAGTAAACTGGAAATCTGGGTACGTGAAATATTAAGGAAGATTTTTGGAGGAAATAAAGTTCACAACGAATTTAGAAAAAGAACAAATAGAGAAATAGAAGAACTGTACAAAAACCAAACATTGTTCAGGTGGTAAGAGCGCAGAGAATTAGATGGCTGGGGCACAAAGATGCCCGGCAAGACGTGAGTTAAAATAATACTGTTGCGAAGTGAAGGGGGAAAGAGGAGAGAGCGACCGAGGAAGAAATGGCTCGATGAAGTGATAAAAGATTTGAGGAAAGTAGGAGTCAGGGGTTGGAAGAGTGATGCTTTGGACATAAAAAGATGGAAAAGAAGAGTGAATGAACTCAAAGCCAAGGGCCACTAGGCCTGTAGGGCTGAACCTTATTATTATTATTATTATGATTTAGCCAAAAGGTATTCGCACTCTCTAAGGGGCACATTGACTTATCCAAGATATCTTAGATATCAAAGGGATTAAGCTCTATGGGGGCCCTTTCCATGTTCTCGGGCCACAGGGTTGTAGTGGTGTCAATGGATGTTAGTTCCCTATTATTATTCAAATACTTTCGAACGGTTCGAGCTGTTCCAAGCAATGCAACCTTCTGTATGATTCTAAAAAGGTGATCGTTAATGCCCAATGTTTTAATATTCTTTATCACGTTCTTTGGAATGATTCCAGTTGATGACAATACGATCGGTATTGTTTTCGCGCACTTTATATTCCATTATCTTTTCATCTGTTCTTGAAGCTCCTTATACTTCAGAATTTTTCAGCATGTTTTGCAACTAAACTATTGTTGTTTGGAATAGCTATATCTATAAACGTTGTTTTTCTTAAAGTTTTATCAACAACAACAATATCGGGTCTGTTATTATTTAATTTCTGATCAGTAAGCACTGTTCGGTCCCTATACATTCTATAACTATTGTTCTCCAAAACAGGTTGAGAATTGTAATTATAGTATGAGACTTTCTCTGATTCCTTTAATTGCAGTTTTATTGGCAGTTCTTGATGAAGGATCTTCGCCACTGCGTCATGCCTTTCTTTATATTATATTGCTGCAAATGCTTTACAGCCTCCTGTTATATGCTGGATTGTTTGGGAGACTCGGCATCCATATCTACATGGATCATCCGTCACATTGCCGTCCCGAACTACATACTTAAGGTAATTTCTGGCAGGTATAACTGGGTCTTGTATTGCCAGGAAGCTTGGAAACCCTCTCTTCCGGATGGAAACATCTGTCTAGCAGTCAGCCAGTAATTCGACGCTAATATGTCAACTTGTTCCTGAGTGACCTCATTCAAATGTCTCCCATGCAGAGGCATTTTCTCTCAATGATTATAATTTCTCAAGTTCGGTTTTTGCGTAGACTTGAACTTGATCATCGTTTAGTCGCAGTGGTGTTGTCGATCAGCCTGTCATACAGCTTTATGTAGCATAGACGTTTCCGCCAGATCCAAGAAATAGTTCCGCAGATTTTCTATTTGTTGGTCCAGTTGCTAACTAATATCGACTAATCCCCTACCGCCTTGTCGCGGCAATGTTGTGCGTTCCACCGCACTTCTAAGGTGGTGTTTCTGCGATTTTGTAAGGAGTGTCCTGATCTTATGTTGCAAATTTTGTATGTCGGTTCCTCTCCAGTTAACTATCACGAACGAATAGTTTAACACCAAACATGCATAGGTGTTGATAGCCTTAGATATGTTTCTGCTATTTAAGTCTGCTCTCAAAGCTTATCCCACTTTTTTGATAAAGTTACAGGTAAGCTCTTCTTTCATTAAGCCGTTATCAATTCGACGTGTCTGCTTCATATCCAGATATCTAGAGCACTCTGTCTTCCTCTTTTGTTTGTTCTGTGTCTCAAAAACAATTTTTCCTCTATTAATGTTTAATATGCGGCACTTCTCCAGTCCAAATTACATTCGTATATCACTAGAAAATTCTTCCACTATGTTTAACATTTGTTGTAGGTGACTGTTCGATGAGCAAATGGTTTAACCGCACGAGTTCACCATTGTTTTTCAAGCCAAAACAATATTTGGTGCAGTTCAGTCGGTTTGAGAGTGGGTTCATGTTGATACAGAACCAAAGAGAACTGAGCAAATCTTGAAAAATACCTCTTCTGATTAGAATTTCTGCAATTGTTATACTATGGTCACCCTCCCTAAATTGGATTTTGGTCCCCCACACTGACATGAAGCTCTGCAAAAGATTTATTATTGCCTGATTTATTTTATAGATATTTCAGATTTCTATATTATTATTATTATGTTGACATTATGCATCATCATTATATCAGATTGAACATCGCTAATCATGTTCAATCGTACGTCGAGAAGTTAAAAAAGAGTGATTTGTATTTAGTTTTTATTTACGTTATATCAACACAAACCACAAATGATTTCAATAAATTATACTAAATATAATTAAATCAGAATATAGAGTTTTTAAAAAGTAGATAATAAAGTACTGATATTTCATGGGAAGAAAGTATTTGAACAGGTGGTTTCTTTGATTTAATCTGCTTTAGAGGTAACAACTTCAGTACTAAGATTGTATGAAGTTATTTAAATAAAAAATTTAAAGCTTAATTTATCTTCGGTACAGTGCGTGTACAATGAAAAAATATGAAAATACTGACCACATTAAAATCGAAAAGAGGAAAGATACTGGAAGACCGGAAAGATCAAAAGTACTATCAACTAGAATTCAAAGAAAAATGTTAAATTCTGTTAGAATGGTTTATTTTCAAGTCTAAAAGTAGTCAATGATATCGCTACTTGTTCTGGAGTAAACGTCGCGCATAAGACTATGAAATAATTCCCGATCTAGAGAGATGGGAACCCACCCGCTTTTGGGTTCCATAATAGGGCTGATTAGACAGGGACGACGTTGGCTGGATTTCTTAGAGTACGTATCCTATTAGAGTATCCTAATCACTTAGATTTTTTTATTTATTTCTTCGTTTACATCATTTTGTCCAATTATTTGCTATTTGTGATTTGCCCAACACATTGTATGATTTGGGTTTCCGCCGTGTTGCAGCAAAGTTGTTGCCGAAAGGCCCAAATTTCATACAAAAAAGGGAGCGCGTTGACATCGCAAAAGACATTATTTCAAATTAGATCAAGGGCTAGCATAAGTGCGTTACAGTCCATGGGAACTAGTTTGAAGGGGACAATATCAATTTTGATGAATAAACTTGTATTTTGTATTTTCTGAATAAATTCCGGGAACTTTTTTATCAATATATATATATATATATATATATATATATATATATATATATATATATATATATATATATATATATATATATATATGTGTGTGTGTGTAAGTAAATAAATGGATATATGGGTTTTGAATATGTCACTATAGAAAACTAAGTAATTATAAAATTTCTCAATAATATTTATTTTATTGTCAACAAAAGATTATATGTCAATAATCCTTGTATTGACCATAACAAAAATATATTTATTTACCATTATGTTATTATGACAAGAACTCGTTGAAAAATAATAAATTTCTATAAATTATAGTGGTGGATCTAGTGATATCACTAGGTGGGAGTGGTTGAAACTAAAAGCATACTCCTTGACGTTTTAACAAATAAAAAGCAAAATAACTTTATCTATAGGTTTTTACTTAACACAGATAATTACTATATCTGTAGTTGTTAATGGCGTTTTTAAAACAACGAACAGTTTTAAATTGTATTCTTTTTAATAGAAACACTAGTTAAAACTCCTCATGTCTTTAATATGTATTTATATTTTAATGGTAAGCTATTACATTTTATATTGACAAAATTGCTAATATATTTTTAGAATGTCGTCAGATAGTGGTGCGTCTTTTCAAATATGTTCTTTAGGGAATCTTCAATATTTACAGTTAATATATCATTGTAATTCCAAGGTCTCTTAATTTCAAATTTGAAGATCGATAATTTAAAGTGGTGCACGGGAAACTGACGTTTTTGACAGAAGCACGCCTTAATTTTTGTAAAAAAATTATTTTTAACATAATATAAATTAGTGTAACATTTCATTTTCGATGATGTTTTTTTAATTAAGTTGAATTTAACAAAAGTACCTTTATTAACATGCTATTTTCGGTGCTTAAATACGAAAAATAATGCCATTCAAGTTATGACCTCATGACTGCATCAGCTTCATAGCTGATTTCTATTTTAATTAATATTTCCAATAAATAAAACTGTCAATTTTGGGCCTCAGAAAATCCATGTTTATTGCATCAGAGTCCACTGTCCACCGTCCATAAACACCGGTGGGGTGTGAATTGCTAAGTGCTGAATTTTTGGATCTTTTTTTCAAGAAGATTGAACCGCACTGCAGTAGGGATGAAAGGTTTCTATAAGATGGGGCCACTCCTCATACGACCAGAGCTTCCATAAATGTTCGAGCTGCATTCCATAATCGAGCAAATTTTTCTCGCTTTGGCTATCTCCTGTGGCCTCTTCGGTCATCGGACTTTTCCATGCGTGAATTTTATCTTTCTTTTTCCTGTAGTGCTACAGCTTGTTAATGAGCCTTGACCTCCTTCAACCTTCGTTTCCCACTAGATCGATATATTGAATTAATCAAATCTGAGGCTATGTACGAGGCTTGCTAAGGAATAATGTAATAAGACGTAGACGGGCCTTAGCGTTCAATCTGGCACAACAACTTCCACTTCGGAGGGGTATCAGGCCAACATTTGACGCGTCTTCAGTTTTAATTGGAACTAGTTTTGCTAAACTTCATCATGCCTTTGAAAACAGTTTCGGGGGTACTTGAAATCACGAGTGTATAACGTAAGCGTTGTACACTAAAATTATTGAGAACGGCTGTAACGGAAACGGCCTGTTCCCGTGGACCACCTTGTATATAAAGCAATGGCATATAATAATTTATGCGTTATGCAGTCCTACTTTCCATATTTATCTGATCAGTGGACATAACAATACACGATATATTTATGCAGTTCTAAGCAATACTCACAAAGCGTCCAGAATTAACAAATTTGAAGAAATCTGACTACGACAACGCTACACCCCATATGGTATGTCCACATTTGTTCAAGTTTTCCGTTTAACATGCGTTTCAACGTGCCTTGGAAATTGCCACTCTGCATACATTAGCGTATGCATTCTAGCGCAGGGTAAGAGGCATGCTTTCTTCCTGTTCACGTTTGCGTCTGTTTTATTCGACATTTCTGGTTAGTTCGATAAAGACGGGTTTTCAAGAACGTTGAAAACATTTTATTTTGTAAGTACCTAGTATTAACTGGATCATTTCAATTTTATGAATATATCTGACATTGTAATGTCAGCGGGTATGAGTGCTTCTGTGCTGGTGTTAATAAGAGCACTAAAAATATTCTTTACACACTCGATTTACAATTTTGTTACTTTCAAAATTATAATTTTTTTTTGTTAAATATATAATTGAATATATTTAATTTAATAAAATTAAGCTACTTTAAATTAAATTTGTAAACTATTGCAAAAACTTGCAGATTATATCAAGAAGTTGAAAGCGAAAGCGTAAGATACCCAACATGGGTGGGGGTCGATGCACTACCTCAGTGTCTTTTTGTGTGTCTTTTCTCGTACGTCCTTGCATGCCTCTCATTCAACACCACATTCGTCTAGCCTTTCTACAGATGTATGCGTTTTAACGACCAAACAATTAAACAAATAAACAAACAAAACAATATTAAACAAGTGGACATACCTCTAAGTCACTATTCATTCGGAAGATTCATTCTCTATATTTACGGGGTTTAGCACCTTCTGATTACCACTTATTCTGGTGGTTGCCGAATTGTGTGGACGGCAAAAGTCTTTACTGATGAGAATGATATAAAACATCTGCATTGCTTTTTTGTTAATTGGCCTATAATGGAATATGAAGTAATTAAGATATCGTGTAAGAAGTTATTTAATACTAGGGTGTAACAAAAGTATTTGCGTTTTTGATGTACTTACATATTAATTATAGCTGGAGGTTATTCCTCGAAATATAGGCTGAACTTTTTGGATGACCTTAACACACCTTTAAGCCAGTAACTATATTCCAGAACCAGAACAAATTGTAATCCAACGAAGCGAAGTCGGGGCTGAATGCAGGGTGAGAGCGAAAGTCCAGTTCGATAATTTTTGAAATGGTAAGATGTGTAGTATATGATCTGGCGTTGTTTTGCGGTTGACCACGCAAATGCCGATTAATGGTAGTGTGGGATACTTCTAGTTCTCCTGAAAAACTTTCGTAGTGCTTGTTCTAGGATTTGCTACTACAACTGCTCTTAAAAGGTCAGCATCGAGAGACCGCGTACGATCTGATCTTTCTCTATTTTCAAGACTCATGTCTCCTTCCCGGAACTTTTCAAACCAGAGCTGAGCGGTTTGTATTTATACGGCATTGGTTGCCTTAAAACCTTTTTTAAAATTGTCTTAATTTCGCGACTTATTTCACTCATTTTGGGGTTTAAAAAAAAATGACATAAATGGAAAGATCGTATATAAGTTTTTTAACAAAACAATTTTTATTTATTTATTTTTCTTTATAATTAAAATGTTATATCAAATTGAAAATAAATTTTTAAACCTAGTACCGATGATGCGCCGACAGTTCCCGAAAAAACCCGAGCGCGTGTGATGTCACAATGATTATTTTCGCTCAACATTACAGACAGATGATATGAGTGTTTTAATTTTTAATCAACTTATTTTTGTTACTATCATCAGTATATTGATAAATTTATTGAAAATGTCAAATCTAATTAGTTATCGTGCCTGTTTCGTACCATTTTGTACAAGTACTACAAAAACGACAAACGACTACAAAACGACGAACGAAAAAGTTTTTAAATGTACCACAAGATGTTAAACGTCGAAATCAATGGTTCCAAGCAGCACGACGTATTAGTCCTAAAACAACAATGTTTTACAATCACCTGTCTTCAAATATATACAAAAGATTATTATTTATAACATTATATAATTTTTTATGTTTGGGTAATTATTACCTGCTGAAGCTACACAATCGTGACATTGAGTGTCTTGAACTTTTCTTAGTTTTTCATTAGTAATTAAAGTAACTGTATAAGCTTTACTCGGAACTTTATGTTCTGAACATACACGTCCCTTCACCGTGCAAATATAATTTTTCTGTTAAATTGAACATAACCTATAGCCTTGTCACCGTAACTTTCGCGTTATACCCTACAAATAAGTTAATTATACGTAATAGAAATATTTTGTTTCTTATTTGCATTTACATTATTATTTTTAAAAAAACTCAAAATGTTGCTTTAGTACCTTCAACCTCAGCTGCATTGAAGCGAATGTCATTTTTGAGAAAATCTGTGACCATAAAAATATCCACACCAGGTATATTATCAGAATTGGTCTTTATGAACCCTTTGTCATACATTACAGAATTAAATTAGCAACCAACAATATTTTTTGCAGTAAACTTCAATAATTTTGACAGTATATATATTCAGGTAAAAGCTGTTGACAGTACTTACGTGAAAATACTTTAACATAATGACGTCACATACATGGCAACCAATCGTGGAGCTTTCGTTGTCACGTGATATTATTTTAAGTTTTAAAAACTTTAATTCATTTATAATTAATTGCAAACAATTTTTAAAAAGTTTTTCGCATTGATTATCAAATTAATATTATTTATGACAAAGTTTTAAAATAAAGTAAAAAAATCGACAATTATTTTTTATTCAAAACCCGAATTTTGCTAAAAATCGTTGACTGACTAGTTCGTAATGGAATCACTTTAGTAGTGAAGCAGGAATGTTTATTAGTTGGAGCTAAAAGTTGAAATTAGGTTAAATCTTTGAAGAGTGAAGTGCAATCCTGTATTTTTAAAGAAAGGAAAAAACAAATACTTTTGTTACACCCTACATTTCGAACAGAAACAATTAGTTGTTAAATTAAAAGATTTCATTTTTAAATTAAGTTAAATTAAAAAATAAGTACTTTCATTTACTCTTATAAAAAATGTAATTATTTTTTGCGAACTCAGTAAATAGAAAAACAACAATAACATTCTAAAATAATCTTAATTCTAACAGTTGCAAATTTTATAATAACTTATCTTTCTACCTCAGTATATAAATAATGCAAACATGCAATTTGTTGCTGTTTTGATAAGCTCAACAATGTCTATCTTCATAAACATGTTTATTAAATAGGCGTCTTAATTAAAATGATCTTTTTATTTTTAGGCCACCATGGCTCATCACATAATATCAGTTTCAATATTTTGTTTGCTCTGTGCCACGCATTCGCCGTGTGCATCCCATGCTGCATTCGGACATTTGGAATCTTATCGTCATGACGGTTATAAGGATCCGAATATTCCGAAGCTAGAATCAAATCCACAACAAGATATAAGGTAAGAAAAGTCTTTAAAAGTTTAATATTTGCCAAGGAAAACACATTTAATCATCAAAATATTCTTCGTCATTAAATAGATTGTGTAAAAGAAATCAAATTTTGTTTTAGAAATGTTGCTAATATACGAGGAGTATAAAGAGAGTAACGATACTGGCGGCGTAATGTTCGATATGGCAACACTGTTGGTTTCGCCTTTGGAGCAGAGGGAGGCCACTATCTGATGCGTCTTCAGTACGAGTTTGAACGCCCTAGAGTCACTTGATGGTCCGTAGGAAGTTTTTTCGCGAACAGGATTTTTCCAGTGCGTTGATAGTCCTGTAAAAAATTTACAAAAGTTTCGGTCGCACTATACGTGCCCAAGTCGGAAATAAATTTGATAGCGCATTGTTGCTCGAAATTGTTACTCATTTCCAAAACGCACCATAACAATCCGGCTAATGAAAATAATTGCTACAGACCACCAAGTGACTTTGAAAATGTAAACTTACTCTAAAGACGCATCAGATGTTGCCCTGATTCTCCTCCAAAGAGGAAGATCGGACAAGAGTCAGATTGAACGCTATGGCACCAGTCTCATTACTTTATATACACATCTCGTCTATCTAAAACCTATATTTTAAAATACAATTGAAGTCGTCATGTACTTTGTGTTTCGATAGAAAAATTAATGTTGAGTCCTATAGCTTTAATAACTTGTGTTCGAAGAATTTAGGCCACTAATCACCAGTAAAAAACGTACTAAGGCCTAAAAATATTTCCTTGGTGATAACAATTAATATTTAATTTCCATTTAGTATTCATTTTTATACTAAAGTATATATGCAATTAATATTTGTTTTGGAAAACATTCGTAATAGAACAGGCCTCAGAAACAATGTAAGATATAGTGCTTTTCAAGATCTATCGTTGACCGATTGGCTGCAATAAACTCTTAACAACCCCGGCCGTAACGAAACGTGCCAAACTTGCAAGAAACGTAAACAGGGCCGGGCTTAATAAAATAATACCTATAATTTTATACCTGGTTTAGTAGTTTTGAAATAATTTAGTTTAGTTCGCATTTTTTTCTTAAATAGTACAGTTCTATAATTTCGATCGTATTTTTTGTTATTCCAAACGTGCTAAAATGTGGCGTTCTTGGCAAGATAATGATCATTGTGCCTCTGGTAGTGCTAATTTTAAAAGAAAATATTTATCGCCCGATGCTAAGCAAATGACGAATCTAATTAAGGCAAAAAAAGTCCGTAGTTATTGTGGTAAAAGCAAATGTGTTGACGAAAGCGACAAAGACTTAATTCGAAGCAAAATTTATGCTGTGTGTGAAGAGCAAACTGTGCCTACATTGCATTCATTGTAACAGCGACTAAAGAAAAATTAAACCAACATTCTTTGCAGCAAAACTAACCTCCGGCGAATATTATCTCAAATGGGTTTTGCATATCGGACCATTAATAAAAGACAAATATTAATGGAATTACACCGATTGCGACGATGGCACTTAAACTCTATAAAACTACTTTTTTGACTTTTTAACTTTTGACTACTTAAACTCTATAAAAACTACTTAAACTCTATAAAAAAAATACAGATTAAAAAATCGTCCCATTATCTACCTTCATGAAACATGGTTCCATACACATGACATGCCAGCAAAAGGATGGGTAGCAAAAGGATACATCAAGAAAATACCAAACCAAAACCTCAGTGAACAAGGGAAAAATGATTACAATTTTACATGCTGGTTCTGAGGATGGATGGGTTCCAAATTGTAATTAAACATTCATCTTTGAACTACCATGACGACACCACAGCAGAACTTTTTGAAAATTGGTTTATGAATAGCCATTTGCCCAATGTGCCTAATAAAAGCGTAATTGTAATGGACAATGCTAGTTATCATAACCGCCAAAAAAATAAAGTTCCTAATGCAAATAACAATAAATTGGAAATTCACAACTATATGTTAAAAAACGATATATACTTGGAAAATACATTTAAGAAATGTGATCTTTTAGAAATATTAAGGCATTTAATATTAATAATCCAATTGAGCATATGTGGCATCAGGTAAATTCCAATGTTAACTCTAACTCTCTAAGTGCAAGTGCTGCAACATTAATTGGACATCAATTGCAACAAAGTTGGATAAATTCGATTAACAATGGTTGTTAAAATAGAAAATTTCTATGTATCATTTACTAATGATATAGAACCACTTATTATTGATGTAGATCAAAGTGACAGTGAGAGCGAAACCGAATTAAATGTATAATTAAATTTAAGTTAAAAATTATTAAATTATTAAAAATAATTTTTATTGTAATAATAGATAAATTTATTTATTTACTTATTTTTATACTAATACATTCAAAATACACAAACCAATAAACAATGTTTTAGTCATATATAATAATAATAATTATTATAATTATTTTTGGTAATCCTTGGAGGGAGTGCGAATGCCTTTAGGCTAAATCCATAATAATAATAATAATAATAATAAGCTCACATATCTTCACCCTTTCATAGTAAAATATTTCAATGAGTTTATAAGAGAACCAAAAGAAATTCCTCGAATTCTTACCCAAGGTAAAACATATGTACTCCTCAAAGGAACCGTCTCTAATAACCCAGCGAAATACCGGTCATTTATTTACCTTCCTTCAAAAGATATACAAACTACTAACATCATGCTTCCCAGTACTACTCACAGGACATATAGACAAACATGATATACTAAATGAAGAGCAAAAGGGTTGTCGAAAGGGAAAGAAGGGATGTACAGATCAACTTATTATAGATTTAGTAATATTGAAACACGCTCGGAAAAAGAATCGAAATTTATCATGCTGTTATATTGATTATCAGAAGGCCTTCGACTCGATTCCACACTCTTGGTTAATTAAGATGCTAACACTATACAAAGTTCACCCAGCTTTAATAAACACACTTCAAGAACTGATAAAAGAGTGGCGCACCACTATTCATTTATCTCAAAATGGAAGTATCACCAAAACTGAGGAAATCAGAGTGACAAGCGGCATATTTCAGGGGGACTCGCTGAGCCCTCTGTGGTTTTGTCTGGCACTGAATCCGCTGTCTAATCTGATTAAAAGGACGCAAATCGGATATAAACTCCAAAATCAAAATGTATCGCACCTGCTTTACATGGATGATTTAAAATTGTATGCATCATCGCCACCAAAATTACAAAAACTCATTCATGTAGAGAAATTTACAACTGATATTAACATGCGCTTTGGATTAGATAAATGCAAAACTATTAACATAAAGAGAGGATCTAAGTTAGAGATGACAGGGTTTGTCACTGTAGAACAAGAATATATAGAGCCAATGCAGGAGGGCGAAGTATATATATATATATATATATATATATATATATATATATATATATATATATATATATATATATATATATATATATATATATATATATATATATCTTAGAATATATTTCAAGAGAGTTGAGCATAAACTCATTAAGGAAACATTAACTAAAGAATTCACGTCCAGACTTGAAAGCATATGTAGGTCTGACCTAGACAGTAGAAATATAGTAAAAGCTATAAACATTTTTGCTATACAAGCCTTGACATATTTGTTTGGAATTATATCTTGGTCAAACACAGATGTACATCGGAGAGACATTGTTGACAGTGGTTGAAAGAATTTTGAAAAAAGTTGTACGTTAAAACTAGACACACATAAAAGAAATTAATTGCACTAGTTTTTGTGAAATATAAGCTTTAGTTGGTGAGAAATGCACAGAAATAAAGAAACATTCACACAAAAAGCAGACTCATTTAGCAGAATTAGTTCCAAGTATGTGAAACCCTATAGAAAAAATACAACTTATGAAATATGCAAATGAGATTTCTAAAGAGGACTTCCCGCTCATTATTGTTATTTGTAGTTGTTTAATGCTTGATCCTCTGTCTCTCTGTCCTCTGTAAAAATTAATGAAAGTAAAATTTAAGCATAATTATTTCATCTTATAATCCTCTTTTAACCGTAGGTATCGAGGTTGCATATATTCAATATCCGTATGGTCAACTTCCAGGTATTAACCGCTCCCGACGTCGTTTAACTTCAGTTAGCGACAGCTGATGCTTGACGTGGTGTTGGTTTTTTTCCTGATTAAGCAAGCTTATTATTTATTCAAAATTAATTATTATTTTAACACAAAATATAAACATTATATATTACAAAAAAATTATACAAAATTTAAATGGACTGCACTTAATGAAACAGATATTCAAATCAAAATTTATCATTAATAAAATAAATCAGTCTGATTCCTATTCCTCAGCTTCATTATCATCGAATTTCAAATTGTAAAAATTTTTGCAAATAATTGCCCCGTGCTCTAAAATTTTTTGCAAAATTGAACTTGAAAAACTTTGAAAAACAAACTTGAACCAAGAAAAATATCATTTTCCTAATTTTTTTCTTGAACAAAAATATAATCTCTTAATTGGTTCAAGAACATTATTTTGAAACAAAACTATTAAATATATTGAACAAAATAATAAATCGTTTTAAATGACATTAACATATTTTTCTAACCAAGAAGTACGTTTTGTCATCCAAAAGAAAATTTTTCTTGGCGGAATGAAAATCTCTTGGTTGAAAAAAAAATTCTTGGCTAATAAACATTTAGTCTCTAATTGAAACAAACTCACTTCTTGGTTCAAAACCATTTTTATTTTTAATTCTAAATAATAAATTTTTTTGAACAAGAAAATAAACTGCTTAAATATTTTAACAATAATAAATATCTTGGATCGAGATAGTAAAATGTTTACTGTGTTTAAATATAATTATTAAATGGATAATAAATTATTCACGCTATTTCATTTCGCACTGAAAGTAGAACTTTAAATTAAAAAAAAATCAAGTTGCGAAAAAACAAGTTTATGTGAATTTCGTTCAAGCGAAACATTTTTTTGAATCAAATAGCCGTGTTCTTACTTGAAGTTGGTAGCACTGTTTCTTATAAGAAAATATAAAATAAATAAATAAATACACACTTTATTTAGCATATGCAGCTAATAGTAACAAAACAAAATCAATATACAAAAAAAAAATAAAAGTAAGAAAAATTCTAAAAAATCTTAACAAAAGAAAATACAATCAAAATGCAATAACCAACATTGTTCAAATGATAAAACACTCTATTGCTTCAAATAATAATTTAACAGTCTATTAAATACATGCACATTAGGAGCGCTCCCTATGTTGGCGGGCAAAGCATTGAAGAGACAAACACCTTCCCAAAACAATGTCTTCTGGAGAGAAGTAGTTCTCACAATTGGTACATCATAATTGTTCTTAGAACGGACATCGTAAGAATGCATATTTACTCTTTGTACCAAAAAAGTATTCAAATAATGGGGCAACAAATTATGTTTTATTTTATATATCAATCGAATGTTAGCCCCTTCAATGGCCCGCGCAACTGAAAACCAATCCAATGACCGCAACATTCGCTAAGTCTACCAATACTCTCCTTATTACATGATATCAGCACAGACATACAATAGGTAAAATGGGGTAAAACTATAGTATTATATACAAGCCTCTTGGGCCATGGTGATAAATGTGACGATATACGACTAAAGAACCCTATTTTTTCCCTATCTTTCTACATAGATAACTGACATGATTACAAAATGTTAGCTGAGGATCCAACAGTATTCCTAAGTATTTAATTTAATTTACAATTTCAATATCACAATTATTTATATTTATTTTTAACCCTAACTCATTAAATCTTTTGCAGTTTGCTTTAGACCCCATCACCATGCACCTTGTTTTCAGATCGTTTAGTTTAAGTTTATTTTTGCATAGCCATCTAAATAGTATTGCCAGTTCACTATTCAATGTTTCAACCATTTCAGGCAAATCATACACAGACACAGATATGAGAGTATCATCTGCAAAAAGACTAATAAAACATTTATTCAATATTGTAGACATATCGTTGATATATATCAAAAACAGCAACGGGCCCAAAACACTACCCTGAGGAACACCCCACGCACTTTCCCTCTTTGCCGATACTTTTCCCTCACCCCTCGTCCTATGATGTCTGTCTGTTAAGTAACTCTTGATCCATTTTAAGGCTTTCGATCTTACACCATAACTTAATAATTTTTTACACAGTATATCCCGGTCAATAGTTTCGAATGCTCGCTTTAAATCTATAAATACACTAAGCACAGTTTTTCTGACCTTTATATTGCTCCTCCATGTTGCGCAGACATACTAAATAGCCATCTCACAAGAATGTTTTGTCCTAAACCCTGATTGAGCAGAAAATAACAATTTATTGGTTTCAAAATAAGTTTTCAACTCTGTACATACTATAGTCTCAATGATTTTATCAACAACAGGTAATAAATTAATTGGTCTAAAGTCACTTGGTATACTAGGCTTTGGTATTTTTGGAATTGGTACAATAATGCTGGTTTTTAAGTCTTCAGGAAATGTATTCGTTTCAAAACTTGTATTAATTAAGTACAATAAAGGATAACCGATGACACAAAAAAATTTTTCATTAACTTTATCGTAATTTCATTGTCACTTGTACTTCGGTTTTTTTAAACTAACACACAACTTTTCTTAATTTGTTTAGAGTAACGTAATGTTTAAAATCGTGAGGCTTGCATACTTTGACATCACTGCTCCAGTCCTGCTCTTCGATACTCTGTTCTACTTCATTCAAACTATCGACGTAAAAGTTATTGAAGTTCTTCTCCGTAGGTCCGTAGTGAGCATCAAAGTCGATTCGCGAAAAATCGGCACGCTCCTTACCATTGCCCAGCAAATCCTTTATTGTTCTCCACATTTTCCTCCCGTCCCCCTACAAGCATCGATATTATTATTAAAGTACTTTTTCCTCTCAAGTCGCATCATGGACAGTGCAATATTTCTTTTCTGCTTATAAATTCTCCAATCATGTTCATTCTTTTTGAAAGAAAACTTTCTATACGCTCTGTCCCTCTCAACTTGAGCATTTCTTAGCTCTTTGCTCCTCTAAGGGAACTTTCTAGGTTGTACTAATTTTAAGGGATTATCCATATCAATAGCATCATATAGAGTTTGCATAAAATCAACATATAATTTACTAACGTCAATGGAATTGTAATCCCAATCATTCCCTATCAACTCAGTAATCAGCCTCGAGACTGCTTGCTCATTCAGATTCTGAGCATACGTATGTTGAGGTGTTTCACATACAATACCCTGAAGTTTAAACTCGGTACCAATAATCTCATGATCGCTTATCATCGGAAAATCTCTAACAAGCTCCACAGCTGCAAAATCATTGATAATTATGTGATCAATCAGTGTTTGTGAGATACCACTATTGTGGGTTTCCCTAGTAACAATCTGTGTGAAACCTGCTCCACTGATAATGTCTTTCAACCTCCTAGACTCACTGCTGTTCTTCAGTAAATCGATATTTATATCACCCAGAAGAAACGTTTTATTTCTTTGAAATTCATTGTCACTTAGATTGTCATCCAAATAGTTTAAAAAGTCACCTACAAAGGCACTAGGCGATCTATAGCAGGCCGCTACCAAGAAGAACAGCTTATTTATCTGTATCTTAACTGTTACGACCCAGTAACTGGTTAGAACTGTCTCGACAGAAACCATCCAATATTTCAAGCCAGATTTAATATAAATAATAGCACCCCCCGTATGACGACTATCCGAATAACAGACAACAGCCGTATATCCAGTTATGTTTATTTCGTTCTCTTCTACATCTCGTGTTACATGAGTTTCAGTAACACACAAGATCCATGGGTTTCTATCTTCTACAAACTTTTGTAGAAGATCAAATCTTCTGCAAAAAAAAATATATATTACTTGTTTCGAAATATTTTGCTATCTTCTAATTAAAACATTTAATCTTGAAATAAAAGAATTATAGATCTTGCTTGAAAAACATATTACTCATATTGAGAATTTACAAATCTTCAAGTGAAACTATAAGTTTTGATTTAAGTGTGAAATATATGTCGACTAAAGAAAAATATATTTTAATTCAAGATTGAATTATTAAAGAAAAATTTTTACTTTGTTGAAGACAAATTTGATTTGCCTTACATATGCCCAAAATTTTCTTGTGACCAGAATATTTGTCTTAGTTCAATTTTTTCTATTTTATATATTAATACTTTGTTATATATGGAAAGCTTGGCTTTCTTATATCTTCTTGGCGCTTAGGAAAGATATGTTTGCGCCATGTTAGTCTTCTGTCTGGATGAATGCCGAATATGTTAAATATATTTAATCTATGGCAGTTGACAGTTGCTGAGTTCGATGGACGGACACGTATCATTCCCTATCGCAAACGTTACGTATACTAATTTAGTTCCATTAGTTTTTATAAACCACTTTTGTTAATATACGTTTTGAAAATAAAGATATTTTTCTAACTTCATTTTCATTAAATTTAAAGAGGTTTGAACCACTGAACAGCAAATCATTTATTTTTAATTTCTTGAGGCGCATTTTGTTAACCATGTTAGCATCATCAGGAGACTCAATCTAATTAATGGATTTAATCATCTGATGATACTAACATAGTTAGCAAAACACGCGGCATTACCAACAAGTGTTTAGTGGTAAATCTCTTTGAGTTTAATGTTTCACACCACAGTTTTCAATAGAAGAATTAATTCATTCCCAGTCTCTAGGTATAACACTTGTACATTAATGGCACTTATATTTAACATTGTAAAACTTATTACCAATGATCAGCACCGAGAATTTCTTTGAACATTGAACGTTACTCACATCTCGTCGACTAGACTGACCCCTGATCTCACCTTATAAGCAGTAATAATGTCTGGTTTTTAATCATCACCGGTTGTTTCGCCTATACAGTCGTTAAAATGTATATTTGATATCAATATTGCTTTTTTAACTTGCTTGTACCTTTTTTTTTGTAACAATATCTCAACAGACATTATTGGAGATTTATTTCAAAACTCTGTCAGGAAAACGATTCGCCTTAGATGATAATATAAAAGAAGTAGTATCTCACGGAAAACAGGACTTTTTAAAAATGGTTATTTCTAGTGGCTTTGACTGGGTAAACGTAGGAAAGGTGCATCCTTCACTGACATTCTGACAACATTTCATGAGATTCGAATCATTAAAAGCCAAGTTATCGTACTTAAAGTGTCCGTGTGTTTATACCATCGGTTGAAAAATATACATCGAACAAAGAGCGAATATTAAGTGTTGTTTTAAACTTGGTAAAACGTTCACCGAAACGTTTCAGTTAATGAAACAAGTGTATGGTAAGGATTGTTTATCCTGTGGTAGAGTCCACGAGTGGTTTAAAAGATTCAAAGGAGGTCGTGAGGATGTCAAGGACGCCAAACATCCTGGTCCGAAAAATTCCTTCGTTACTTAAAGTAATATTGAAATTGTGAAAATATAACTTTTGATTTAAGTGTGAAATATATGTCAACTAAAGAAAAAAAAAATGATTCAAGATGATCAATTATTAAAGAAAAATTTTGACTTCCTTGAAGACAAATTTGATTTTCCTTACAAATGCTTAAACATTTTCTTGAGTCCAGAATATTTGTCTTGGTTCAATTTTTTTTCCTGTGTAGTAATCCATTCGTGAATTTCAATCTCTTCGTTACCATACATAGAAATGGAATTGAACATGTTCAAAGGCGCATCCTGTATGCATTTTGGCCGATCATTTGGGATTTGTGAAGGTTTGTGCACGCCTTGTTCCACACAAATTGACTGATAACCAAAAATAGCTCCGAATCCTACATTACAAACAGTCAAAAAAGGACGAACATTTCAAGTACAGCATTGTTACTGAAGATGACGTGACGTGGTGTTTTCAATATGATCCAGAAATCAAGCGTCATAGTGTCGACTGGAAGCACCCGAGCGATCCAAATCTGAAGAAAAGCCGCCTCAAAAAGTCAAAAATCAAAACAATGTTGATTTGTTTCTATGATTCGGGGGGAATTATGCACAAGGAGTTCGTTCCACCTGGTCAAACGATCAATGCTTTGTTTTATTTTGATGTTATGAAGCGTCTACTATTCGCGTATTCATCGTGTGTGGTCATAATACCGTCAACAAGGCAGTTGTGGCTTGTTGTACGATAATGCATCCCATCTCTCGACGCTCATCACTAATTTTTTTATGCCAAAAATGACATTTTAACCGTCAATCATTTACTATACTCGCCTGATTTGGCTCCCTGCAACCTCTATCAACCTCTACGTCTTCGAAAAACTTAATTTACCGATAAAAGGACAGCGTTATGTCGCCATTGAAGCCATTCAAAAGGCGTCGACTCCCAGCTTGAAGGACATACCTTTGGCCCAGCTCAAAAAATTATTCGTCAACCTAATTGATTGTGCAAAACATTGAATTGACGCGCAAGGAGACTATTTTGAATAAAAGTAATGATTTTACCGAAATAATAAATATTTTTATTTTTTATGAAGTCCTGTTTTCCGTGAGAAGCACCTTGTAATAATATCGCATTTAGAGAGGCTTTTTGCTAAAAAAATATTTTAAAAAAGCGAAAATTTGCGAAAAGTGAAACTGGCTGAAAGATAGCAAAAATATAGAATAAATATATTACATATTATATTACATGGTAAAAACCCAAATTTCTTCCCGGACAACCTTTACTACTTACTATGGTGTAACAATTTTTTTTTGTTTTCCTTATTTATAAATAAAGGGTTATACTTTAGTCCTCAGGGGTTTAATCCAATTTCAACTTATTTCTCCGACAAATTAACATTCCTTCTTCAGTATTAATGTGATGCCACTGCGACACATTCAATCAACGGTTTTAACAAAATCGTTAAAATTAATGAAATAAGTTGCAAAATTAAGGCAATTTGAAGACATCAATTTAAAAAAGGCTTCAAAGCAACTGACGCCGTTTATGAGATTTGCAAAGTAGAGGGAGAATGTTCCGTAGCATCCGCACTGCCCAGCTCTAATTCAAAAAGTTCCGGGAGACGAGTCTTGAAGGTTTTGGTAGAATTTTGCAGGAATAATTCACTTTGAGTTGATACCTGATGGTAGGGTAAATTGAGAACTTTACTCGGCTCAAGTTGAGAGAGTATACGCTGTTTTGGCCTAAACATATCCAGCTTTGGCCAACCGTAAAAAAATCCTCCTGCAACAAGATAACGCAAGATCACACACTTCATATCTAACCACCTCAAAAACTAACAAATTGGACTTGAGTCTCACTCAAGTGAGTTCTCACACACCCGGAATAGTTATCCCCGACCTTGCTCCGTCGAATTACAAATTGTTTCGGATCATGACTCACTTTTCGCCAGGAAAAAAATCAGGAAATCCGATGCAAAAAGTATTTCTTTCATATCGAGAAAGCAAAACTTCGCACACCATTTTTCGTTTTTCCGCTTATCCGTCTATCGTTCAGCTGATATGTTCCCGATTGTCCTACCTTCTTGATCTTTTTCATGGAATGCAGGCGATTGCAAATGGTTCGACGACCAACATTTAACCTCTTTGCCATTTATTGTTGAGTTTGCATATCTTCTTCTCACAGTGCTTGCAATTTCGCATTTTTTCTTCGTTTTTTCTTCAAATTGTTTCGGTTGACCTGGGCGTTCTATGCCTTTCAAGTCGAAATCACCACTTTTGAATCGTCTTAACAAACGCCCACAAGCGTCTTGCTTTGGGACATTGTCACCGTTTTCTTAAGTATACGACGGCTTTCACTCGCGTTTTTCTTTTAAAACAAGAAAATCAGTACGTGCAACAAATGCTCTTTATTTGGCTCGAAATTCAACATGTTTACCACATGAAAAAAAGATGACGCTAACTCGAAATCGTTTAAACATCAATAGCGTTTTGAAAGGTACTGTCGTAGCAACAAAATAACATAAGGGATTAGTCTGTGAACCGACCAAGGTTTCTAGCGCCACCTCTTAAAAAAAAGGTATGCATTCATGGGAACTGCCGACAGAAGTGAATACTTGAAACTCTGGAATAACGGTTTTTCTTGAATTTTTAAATTCATTATTCTTTAAATGTATATTTTAAAAATGTATATTTTTTTTCACGTAGGATCGAAAAGTAATTTCGAATCGAATGTAATGATCGAATTGTAAAGTTCTAATGGTGAAATTGAAAATAATCATTTTGCAAAAAATAACAAAACACGTATTTTATTTCTGACAATTTGAACCAATAAACAATAATTTAAAGAAATTAAATTTATTATAAAATTTTATAGAATTTTTAATTTTAAAATCCGCTACAACAATACTATCGAACAACTAGAAATATGTTTTACCACGCTAGTAAGATAACTCCTAAGCCACTATGAAATATGCATTGCACGATGTATTTCAAAGATTAATTATTAGAAAAATAAATAATATTAAATTTTTCAACGGAAATATTGATACCAATATTGGAAATATTCGAAACTAAATACTTTGTTTTTGTTATTCATTTTTCTACATAAAAATATTAGCATATTAAGTACTCACTCTTGTACTACTAATTATCTAAAACACAATTTAATTTAGAACACAATTGGCGTCACTAGCATGTCGGTGACGCGAAACCATAAGTTTTGTCCGTACCGAAAATTGCTCAACGCCGCTAAAGAAGTTTTCAGTTCTTTCACTTTCAAAAAAGATTTATTAACCGCCATACTTGACATTGTAGTGTAAATGCAGTTTACATTCGTTAAAACTTTAGGGGTTATTAGATAATTATTGCAAAAACCTACGTCCAGCTTATATTTCTTATGTCTTAGACACAGGTTTCAATTAAGTTTCTATAATGTTTCTTACCTACAACAACTTGAATAATAAACTGAACTAAGAAGCAATTAACTTGATACATTTACCACAACTTACAAAACTCAATAAATGTTGCAAAAATATTAATTTATTATTCAAAATTATTTCCTGAAATTTGCATTTGGTATTACAATAATAATCTCATATTGATATCGTAATTAATTAGATCATCAATAAAAGATGACTAGATTTGCACTTTAAGAGATAAATATTTTAACGTTTATATTTTAGTGTAAGATGTATTTAAATTCGTTATCAGTCAATTAACTTATTTGTTATTATATTTTTATCACATATATTTGTTATATTTATTATCACATATAATATAATATTAGATAATATATCATATAATATTATTATATTTATTATCATAGTATTTGTCATCTTAAAATCAGATATTTCATATCGATGGCGGTGCGTTCGCAAATGTGATTGCATTTCTGAACAGTCTCTTCCTTTCTAATCACGCTACACGAATTTCTAGCCTATATAACATTTAGTTTTGTTCTGACAGTCTTCGAAAGCAAATAAGTTCGATAATTTTACTATTACGGAAAAAAAACGAATTTCCAATGTTGATTAAACACTCTTTTTGCGTGGAAAACCCATCGCAAATAATATTTGATTAGGGCATCGTTTCTCAACCTGGGGGTCGCGTTCAGGAATATGGGGCTCAATATATTTAAAAAATAAGACTCGTATACCAAACATTTTTTTATTAAAATATTTTTAATTTCAAACCAAATGTTAGAAAATTAAATATTACCAGGTAATAACAACATAATAAAATAAACTTAAATACAGTAATAGCAAAAGTTGTTTGAAATATTAATTTAATGCGACGGTTGATTTTGTTTTGCACTTGAATTTTTTTCTAGACGTGGATCATCATTGCAAACATACATAAGAAAATTATTTTCCAGTGATAATAGACGATTCCTATATTTAGTTTTTAAAGCCACCATAGACGAGAAGCTTTTTTAACTTAAGTAAGAAGTAGCGAAAAGGATCAATGTTTTCAAAGCCTCCGTTACTAGGCTTCCGTATTCACATCGTTGTGCAAGCCAAAACTTATCTAAATCTTGAGTTAAAAATTCTACTTGTAGGGTTTTGTCGACCAATATTTCGTTAAGTTGATTGTGAATCTCAATAGGTAATTCAGCAGTTGCAACATTTTCATCAAACTTTCATCTTTTTGTCAAATCATCG
Organism: Cosmopolites sordidus; assembly: GCA_031761425.1. Taxonomy (NCBI): domain Eukaryota; kingdom Metazoa; phylum Arthropoda; class Insecta; order Coleoptera; family Curculionidae; genus Cosmopolites; species Cosmopolites sordidus. The sequence goes on from JARFXV010000541.1 coordinate 92,077, forward strand.
TTACTATCTGGAAAATATTTCAGTAACTGCATTTTAAATTCGCGTAAATGCGTTTTCATGCTCTTCAACACGCGATCAATAACAGAATTTTCTAAATTTTGATAATTTAATCCGAAGATGTAAATGAATTCATCAAAATTGCCTTTTTCATGGCGTATATTCAAATACTAAGCTTCTTGATGAAGACATTGACTTTGTCTGTCATTAGAAAAATATGTATGATACTCTTTGATATTCAAGTCTTTTAAATGTGAAAATATATCATTCAAGTGAGCCAACAGTAATAAAGTTTGTCCGTCTTGTAAACACTCTGAAAATGAACTGTTTTTATCTATAAAAAGGATTTTCAATTCATCTAGCAATTCAACAACTCTCATTACAAACTTTTCCTCGCGACAACCACCTGACTTCAGTATGGAGAAGCAGTGAGTCGTATTGGGCATCCATTTCTTCGCACAATGTGGAAAGCAATCTAGTTGGTCAGCTTTTAATAAAATAGACAAATTGTACGGCTTCTGACTGAACATTTTGTAAATTATCTGGACTCTTTTTTTGTAGCAAGCGCACTTCTGTGAAGAAAGCAGTGCGTCCATTCCATATGTAGCATATTTTCCTTTTACTTTTTGTCTTTTACTTTTACTATCACACCACTGTTCTTCCCACTTATCGTTTTCGCGCCATCAGATTTTCGGTAGGAGCAAAATTTATGGGTTCGCGTCACCGACATGCTAGTGACATGTTGCACCAGACTGGCGACGCTAATTGTGTTTTAAATAATCATTATTTTAATTGTTTAATTGTAGAATCACTGCAGTACAAGAGTGAGTACTTAATATGCTAATATTTTTATGTGGAAAAATGAATAACAAAAACAAAACATTTATTTTCGAATATTTTCAATATTGGTATCAATATTTGCGTTGAAAAATTTGATATTATTTATTTTTTCTAATATTAAATCTCTGCAATACATCGTGCAATGATTATTTCATATTTGCGTAGGAGTTATCTTACTGACGTGGTAAAACAGATTTCTAGTTGTTCGATAATATTTTAGTCGCGGATTTATAAAAAAAAAATTCTATTAAATTTTATAATAAATTTTATTTCTCAAAATTATTGGTGTAAACCAAAAAAAATTGGTTTAAATTGTGGTAAAATACGTGTTTTGTTATTTTTGCAAAATGATTATTTATAAACTTATATCACTCAATTTCACCATTAGAACTTTACAAAAAGGTATTGTAATATAATTTGCTTTTTTAAATGTCCATTTTCTATATTTGTATAGATCCTCGATCCTACGGTATTATACATTTTTAAATTATACATTTAAAGAATAAACTTGAAGAGATTTACCACCAAACACCAAATCACTTATTTTTTTTACTTACGTTTTCGCTAACATGGTTTGCGAAACGTGAGTCGAAAATTTCAAAAAAAGTGATTTGGTGTTTGGTGGTAAAACTCTTCAAGTTTGGTGTTTCACACCAAATGTTCCAATAGAAGAATTTAAAAAAAAGACTATTTAATTTAGAAATTCAAGAAAAAAACAGTTATTACAAAGTTTCAAGTTTTCACTTCTGTCCGAAGTCCCCATGACTGTCTACCTTTTTTTTCTTTAATTGACTCCTCGCATTCGTATCGGACATAACACAAAAATTGCGCGAATTTCGACACGTCTTTTGACTCGTCAAACTGAATAGCAAAAAATTCACTTACTTTAACCTTTTCAATTACTTGATTGTGAACATCATTGGCCATTTAATATACGTTTATAATACGTCTCGATATTGTGTCATTTGAAAGTGGTATGGTTTTCAACTTTTTGCTTCTTTCGGATTTATCACATTGACCATATCAATGGCAGTGGGGAAAATGAGCTTTTTGCAATCGTGTGGGGCTTAAACTCTCTGGCCACCATAAATGCTACTAAATAGTGGTCTCATTACGGCTTGATGGTCTCATCATGCTTTCCACGGACTGAACTTGATAACAAACAAGGCAATGAATCCATAGTTTAAATATGTTTCATTATACAATCTGATCTTTTTTTACTGTTTCACCAGATGTAGACGGCGCATTTCATTTTGTCACAAATTTGTCCATTTTATTTAATACTATTAATTTATTTTTTTGTAACACTGTGATTAATTGATTTAACACTGAGGGAGAGAAGAAATCGTAATACTTGTTTTCGTACAGACGTAATTGACAATGAAACTCTTAGAATGTTTAGGATAAATATGTTAAATGGCGCCGTTTTTTTATTTTATTTCTTTAAATTCTAAGGAATTTTTATGGCTTTATTTTACCGAGTTTTGTCTATATATAACCTTAAGAAGGAAAAAAAATGTTTCGTTCCTTTGTTTTTATTACCAAAGCGCATAGCTTGTACGAATCTGCCAAAGCGCGCTCGGGATGAATGATCCGTCTCGCATGTGAGGGCGAGATGCGCGTGCGTATCATTTGTCAAGTGCAGGGCACAGGTTCGAACTGGTAAAAGTAATATAAGATGCAAGGAGTGACACAAGTTTTGTAGTTCGGTATTTGTGACTGTATGCGGTATTTCGGTATAAGTGTAACGGCCCATTCACACATACATCCGTCATTGACTTTGTCATTTAATACAAAGACAAATAGATGATTCGTTTCTTTCACGATTCGTAAACGTGTGAAAACGCTCGTAAGAGTTTATATGTCATTTAAAAATTAAAACGATTCTTCATAAGAATCGTCGCCATGTTAACCGACCCATCTAAAACTTTGATAAACGTCAAATTAACATATTATAGTGAGAGTGTCGCAACTTTGTTTACTTAACTTTTTGGCTATTGGGTCGCAACACTAAAAAGGTTGAGAAACGATGGATTAGGGTATCGCATAACAGAAATTATTTTCTACTCTTACTGCATATATTATTACAAATCTGTTACATTTGTGGACCATTAATCTGTTATTTTGTGGATTGAGATGCGGCCATTAAAGTTTTCCGGTTTTTTTTTAAATAAAGGGTTGGCCAATAATAGTCTCAGAACTTTAATGAAGCAGAATGATAACTATAAGTGATAATCTGATAATTTTTATTTTATTTTGAAGAACAAATAATGGGCAAAATAATGTCGTACGAATGTCCGCCTCGGCGTCGCCTAGTGGAATACATTCTGAAGACCCAATTTTCCATTACGCATTTTCACACATATTGCGTGGTATATTTTCAATGGTGTCCTGAGTGTTTCGTTTAACGTCAAGAATTGCTCGGCATTTATTTCTGCAAGCCAGAGATTTAACATAACTCCACAAAAAGCAATCCAAGAGCGTAAAAGTACGTGATCTTGAGTGCGAGGTGACGTTTTCGTTTCGCGAAATAACGCGTCCAGAAAACTTTTCTTGCAATAAATCGATTGTCTGGCGAAATGTGCGACAAGTCGCACCATCTTGTTGAATGAAAACATTGTTTATATCAACATTTATAAGTTCCGACCAAAAATATTCTGTTAGCTTATTCCTATAGCGTTCAGCATTGACAGTAACACGAACTCCATCATCGTCTTAAAAAAATTAAAGTCCTATCACTCCTCTAGCCCAAAAACCACACGAACCACACGCCTTTCTGATGAAGAGGTAACTCCTGAATCACTTGAGGATTTTCATAGGCCGAATTCCTGCAGTTGTTTCACAAACCCATTAAGCCTGAAGTGCGGTTCATCGGACATGATTATTTTTTCCCAAAGTAGAGGTCACCTACCAAATGATGTTATGGAGCCTAATTTATGTATCGTATATTTTTCCATGGTGATTTGACAATATGTACTAATAAACACAGCGGTTTATGAGTGACATTTATATTTCAAATAGTGTTGCCCCTATTGCGTTTCAAAGTTCTGACACCCTTATTGGAAAACTCTTTATAATAAGTAGTGATCGGATTATATGCAACATAAAAAGCTTGAAATATACGTGCAAATATAGATGGAAAATGCTTAAAATATGCATGAAAAGTGTCAAAATATGCAACATTAAATTATAAAAAATTGTAATTTTTAGTTTTTTTATTTATAAATCAGCATTAAATGCGTGTGCGTGTGATTTTACAAGTGAAGGGCACAGGTTCGAACTGGTAAAAGTAATATAAGAACAAGGGGTCACACAAGTTTTGTAGTTCGGTATGTTCTTATTAATGGCATTTTCAACTCCCTTAAAAATATCTTCCCCAGTAGTCATGCCATGAATACTACCAATATCAAAGAGTTCTTCATACACTTCATAGCTTTTATCTACTCCTCGAATAAAAATCAACAGCTGAGCAGTATCTGACACATCCGTTGACTCATCCAAGGCCAGAGAAAACCACTCAAGATATCAATTTTTGTCAGACAGTTGAGATGATATATTTTCTGCGATGTCTTGTAACCTCCGAGCCACGGTGCTGACAAACTGACAGGTTTCAATAAATTTACCTTTTCGGGGCCCATATCTTCGGTGAATGTCTTTCCACGTTTTGCGACTTCAAGAACCACACGAAAGCTGGTACGAGTTGCAGCCTCTTGTTCATTATTGACTTTCGTAAATAAAGATTGCTGCGATTTCAATCCGCGCTTCAAAGCTTCAAATTTTTCTGCCCGCAATCTTCCTGTATATTTTGAGTAATCTTGAAAATATTTCGTTTCATAATGACGTTTAATGTTATATTCTTTGAGAACGACTATGGTTTCATTGCAAATCAAACATAGCGCCTTATTACTGAACTCAATCACGATATATTGAAAGTTCCATTGATCTTTGAATGTTCTGCATTCACTGTTTTATTTTTCGCTTCTTTTCCATACTAGTAAATCGCACACAAAAACAACAAATCAAATCAAAATACTGTTACGTATGGGCGTTGATCGGTTCGAAGATGTCTTTTAAACGGGGTTACGTACTACTTTATTCCACAATAGACAGTTTCACTTCCTTCGCCTTCCCTAGGCAGACTGACTCGCGTTCGCGTCGTTAGCCTTTTTATACTCCAATTACTGCCATTTCGAAGAGAGTGGAATACACCAGAACTTTCTCGAACCAGCGAGGTTATTCACGAATGTTTAATTGTTACTGCGCTTTTGGAAAGTACTACTAGCGCCATTTGTTAGTAATAGAGGGTACTACCACTACCTATTTCCGCTTTTGACTACCAGATTTCGTCAAGACTCACGGTCATGATAATACACAATAGTGATTGAATTAGCGAATTTAGCAAGCGTACACTCGTTTAGTATGCGTACTCGGCGATTAGTTGCGAAATTATAGATACTGGCACGAAAATGAAAACGGTTTTGGCCCTAGCAACTTATTGGGGTAACACATAAACTTGGAACTTACTGGAGTGTTACATAAACAATCAGGTGCTGTTCCAAATGTTCGGTAGTAAGATTGTGTCTTATATATATTTTTATAAGTGGAAAAGGACCATTCCACATCTACTGAGGTAACTGGGCAGTAATTGAATTTGGGTGCTATATTAGCACTTATTGTTTCTGACAAAAGTTCACCCGTCCCATTAATAAAAGTACGAATTTGCAGGTTTGAACCATATGAACCATTCGAAGGTTCAAAGCCTGGATTATTGCTCAAAATATTTTCAAACTTTTCTTTAAGTTTACGCGGGAATGCAATGCGGAATTTATTTAGCGGAGTTTATTCATTAACTGAATAGATTCAGTCAACGCCAAACCTTGAGTTTCAAGCTTTTTAATACTCGCGTACGTATGCAACGTAAGATTTCATTCACTCAGTCCCTTACCGAAAAATATTGTAAATATAACGAAAATATCCTTCATCAATAGATTTTTAGGTAAAATATGCAATAACCAGTGAGAACGGGCTAAATGTGCAAATGCATATAATCCGGTCTCTAATAATAAGTATAATCCAATGAGTCCAAAGTTTCTTATATCCTTTTTTCAATATTGGTAAATAGTTTGTTAGCAAATAGCAAGTTTTGACTCCTGCATTTTATTAATTTACATGTGAATTACTCTGTAAGATGAAAACAATATTGATATGATCAGAAAAAATGTTTGGAATAGTTCGTTCTATATTATTTTTTGAAAATAGGCATATTTTTTGAAATATAACAAACCCTTCTAAAACATCATATTGCCGCCATATAGCAACACAAATAGGAATTAGTTCTCTTCTCCAAAAAGTTGACTCATAAAGTTTTTTCGCGTCTAATCTAGAACATATTAAGCAGCTGTGTTTTTTCGTCTTGATCTTTGCGAAACTAACTATTTATAAAAATGCTTTCATTCAGTATGACATAGCGAATACGGGTTGTTCAACTTACGGTTTGTTCAACTCAAAATACGGTTGTAACAACAAAGGGTTGAGTTTAACTAACAAAATAGTGGTTCTGTGCAAATTGATTTAAACAAAAGAGAATATTATTGGGCGTATCCATAAGTATTGTCGTTTTTTGATACTGTATAAAATTTTATTTGATTTGGGAGTTAATACAGTTTTAATCGGGAATAGAATATAATCATATTGTTATTCACAATCTTCATCCATTTCTTTGACAAACTTTCTATTCCATGGTTGTAAAATGAGGGTGATTTTGAAGTAAAATATTCATCAAGTGTAGGCTTTATAGATGTCGTAGTAGGAAATTTATTCCACGAAGAGAATGTTCTATAGATCTGAAAAAATGGTAATCTGATGGTGCAACATTAGGAGAATACCGTGGGTGAAGATATTCTAACTTTTTGATTTTTTCTTTTGTGATTCTAGCACCATAACTTCTTTCATTATCATGCTGCAAAATAACACCTTTTCGACAAATCAGTCTTGGACGTTTTTGCATCAAAGCCATGTTTATTTTATCAAACTGAGCACAATAATATCCTTAGGGTTTCACTAGGATTCAAAACCTCGTAGTAAATAATTCCTGTAAAATCCCACCATACTGACATTATTTTTTTATGGTGAAGACCTGGTCCTGTTGTTAACCATTGTTCTTTCTTATGTGGATTTCTGCATAGAATCCACATTTTACCTTCAGTAACAATGAAGAATGATGTCTGCCTAACCTGGACAAACGTGTACTGCAGATGGTTACACGTTGAATTTTGTTTTCAACTGAAACTTGATATGTCACCCACATTCCTTCTGTTTGCACTTTGTTTAGTTGTTTTAAACACCGTTATATTGTGGACCATGAAATTTTAAACTTTTTTGTTAATTTCTGGCTGTTTGGACTCAGCTTCAATTTCAGCCAACAACAGATCCTTATCAAACTCAACAGGTCTTCCAGATTTTGTACCGCTGAAAAGATTGAAATCACCGTTCTTTATTTTTTGCTAATGCTGGCATTTTCTAATATCCAAGGCATCAGGATAAACTGCGTTAATGGCATTGTTATGCTTTCAAAATTCGAATGACAACATCAAATGTCTTATATAGAAATTATCCACAGTTTGCTTCTTCCATACAAAATTAAAGGGACGTAAAATTTTGTATTTAGATAGGGTACAAAAATGCATGAAATCTCAAAATTTTTGAGGATGTTGACTGTACTGATAAGAAATTCTAAACTATTAGTTCCGTTGTGATGAATATCAGATCTGTTATTAATCAACAACGTATCTCATATACTATACTCGTATACGATCTTATATACTCTTGTAAACATAAATAATCAGGTACTGTTCCAAATGTTCGGTAGTAAGATTGGGTCTTATATATATTTTTATAAGTGGAAAAGGACCGCTCCACATCTACTGAGGTAAGTGGGCAGTATTTGAATTTGGGTGCTATGTTAACACTTCTGACAAAAGTCCCATTAATAAAACTACCAATTTGACACAAAGGTTCAAAGCCTGGATTATTGCTCAAAATATTTTTCAAACTTTTCTTTACGCGGGAATACAATGCGGAGTTTATTTGGCGGAGTTTATTGTTTATTCATTAACTGAATACATTGAGTCAATGCCAAACCTTGAGTTTCAAGCTTCTTAATACTCGCGTACGTATGCAACGTAAGATTTTATTCATTCACTCCCCTACCGAAAAATATTGTAAATATAGCGAAAATATGCATCATCAATAGATTTTAGGTAAAATATGCAATAACCAGTGAGAATGGGCTAAATATGCAAATGCATATTATCCGGTCTCTAATAATAAGTATAATCCAATGAGTCCAAAGTTTCTTATATCCTTTTTTCAATATTGGAAAATAGTTTGTTAGCAAATAACAAGTTTTGACTCCTGCATTTTATTAGTTTACATGTGAATTACTCTGTTTAAAATGAAAACAACGTTGATATGATCAGAAAAAATGTTTGGAATAGTTCATTCGATATTACTTTTTGAAAATAGGCATATTTTTTGAAATATAACAAACCCTTCTAATAAATCATATTGCCACCTTTAGCAATACAAATAGGAATTAGTTCTCTTCACCAAAAAGATGACTCATTAAGTTTTTTTCGCGTCTAATCTAGAACATATTCAGCAGCTGTATTTTTTTCCGTCTTGATCTTTGCGACATTAAATCACTATTTATAAAAATGCTTTCATTCAGTACGACATAGCGAATACGGTTTGTTCAACTCAACTATCAAAATGGTCGTTCTGTGCAAAAAGATTTAAACAAAAGAAAATATTATTATGCGTATACATAAGTATTGTCGTATAAAATATTGTATTATATCAATATTATACGTTGTATAATATTGATGCTGTATAAAATTTTATTTTATTTAAGAGTTAATATATTTTTAATCTAGAATATAATCGTTATATATATATATATATATATATATATATATATATATATATATATATATATATATATATATATATATATATATATATATCGTTATTCATAATCTTCATCCATTTCTCTTACAAAAAAAATCCAAAATCCACCCAAATCTCTGAGAGTGATTTTGAAGTAAAATATTCTGGGATTGTAGTTTTGATAGATGTCACAGTCGGAAATTTATTTCACGAAAATAATGTTCTATAGATCTGAAAAAATGGTAATCTGATGGTGCTGGATCCACATTTCATCTTCAGTAACAATCATCGTAACAGTAAAAAAATTGTCGTTCGTTTGTTTGAGAAAAGGATCTCTGCATAACCTAGACAAAAGTGCTCTATAGATGGTTGGTTACACATTGGATTTTGTTTTCAACTGAAACTTGATATGTCACCCACATTCCTTCTCTTTACACTTTGTTCAGGCTGTTTTATTTAAACTCCGTTAGATTGTAAACCATGAAATATTAAACTTTTTTGCTGATTTCTGGATGGTTTGTTTAGGATCAACTTTACTTTCACTCAAAAACAGATCAAAAAGATTTAAATCACCGTTCTTCATTTTTTGCTGATGCGGGCATCAAATGTTTAATATAGAACTTAGCCACACTTTGCTGTTCCATTCTTTTAGCGTTACGCACACTAAATATCAATATATTTAACTAAAATTAGGTTATGTTATAGTAAGTTAAATTATTGTCCGTAGATGACAATGTTTTTAAATGAAACAGGCATTACTTTTGGGTCACACTTATTATTTTCATATATTTTATTATTTTAGTTTTTTATTAGATAAAGAAAAAAATGAATGCAGGCATTTTATTTAACTAAAAAATACCGTGTAAGCAAACTACTTACCATTTCGACTCGACAAAATTATTGATAACTGCTTCGTGTACTATCTGGTATGAGGATATAAAATATTACTAATAAAGTATTAACCATTATTGTGCAACAATTGAACCAATTTAGTAACTCCATCCATTATAATGTCTGGCCTGAATATATACCGTTCTCGTCAAAGTGCGAACCAGATTATGTGGGTAACTTTAGTTGACTCCCTCTGTACGAAAATTAATACGTTACAAAAAGTATGTGAAAACAGTACATTTTAAAATTGTTTAACATGTGTCATCAGCTTGAGTTAAAAATTTATCATATCGCCGTTTCTTCTTTTATCCCCCGTAGGAAATGAATATCTAGAAGTTTATATTATGTAATTTTTGTTTGAGAAATATCACTCTGTGAGACGCCCATTCTCCCAGATAAAAATTTGACAGCTTTCCTCAATTAGATTCATTATTCTTACACGATAAGTTAACTAACTACGTGCTGTTTTTTATAATCCTCTCAAGTAAACAAGATTCAATTGAAGCAAACAAGATAATCAAATATTAAAAGTAAAGTAAGTTTTTTAGTATTAAAAAAAATTCCTTAAATATTAAAGGTATTCATTTTTCTTAACTATATAAAATAAATTAATATATGTACTTAAATTTGTTCGGGCCAATAATTTTGAAACTAAATTGCGAAGTTATAAATGGTAATTTACATATACCCTAAGTTCAGAATATGTAGAGTGGGGGACAAAAGTATTGGCACACTTTGTATTTCATATGAAAATTGTATTATTCTTTCTAAAATATTATATATTACATTTTTTATGTATTACATACCCATTCTTTTTTTTAACTTTTAGATAAAATAAAACTTTTTAAACAGAGCATGAAAATATATAGAAATTGGATTTAATCTTTCACTGGTGGAATAGATGGACAAAAGTAGTGGCACACTTCAAATTTTTCCACAGCTTTTAAATTGTTAAAATGGGTCGGAAAGGTCCGGAAACTATGGAGTCCGGGCGAAAAATTATTGTAAATTTAAGAAAGGAGGCTAAATCATTTTCTGAAATTGCTCTAGTAGTTAGGAAAATTTAATTTACTGTACGTAGTGCCATAAATAGATTTGAAAATGCTGACAATTTTTAAAATAAACCGAGAATCGGACGTCAGTCAAAATTGTCCGAGAGAGAACAAAGGAAAATAGTGAACGAAATAAAAATCGCATACTTCAGCTTCTTATGTTGCTTCCATGTTAGCAGAAGAAAATAATAAGCATGTTCACCCAAAGACAGTTCGCAGAATTCTTCATCACAGCAGGGTATAATACTAGTCACCAGAAAAAAACCGTGTATTAACAAAGTGAACCGAAAAAAGCGTCTGGATTTTAAAAATGCACATTTTAATTGCGATAATGCGTTTTGTGATAAGGGCGTTTTGGGATAAGGTCCTGTTTTCAGGAAAACAAATTCAATTTTTTTTACTCGAATCGGAGAAAGCCGAACATGGAATTGAAGTTTTGCATGGAAACATTTGCATCAAACTGCTAAACACGGTGGTGGCAGTGTCTTGGTGTGGGGGTGCATGGAATCAAAGGGAGTTGGGAATCTGGTGTTTATCGATGGTATTATAGACAAAACGTATAATTAAACATTTTAAAAGAAAACTTAAAAAATAGGCTCTATCACACTGGAACTCGCATTAAAGAGCACTCGCTTTTTTTTGCTTATTTTTGCCTACAAACGATGCTAATAAACGTAGTATAGTTAATTTTTTTGTAGTGTCAGTAATTATGCAGGAAAAACAATAGATATTGTTCAAGGCAGTAAATATTGATAATAATACGAAAAATGGGAATGAAATGAGTGCTAAATTGTTTGTAGTTTATTGTAGTTGTTAGAAATAACGACCCCAACCAAGAAACTACAAATGATATAAATGTTTGTACTATGAAAGTATGAACTATTTCCCAAGTAAACGCCTCAATCGTTTCCTTGACCAGTTTTGCTGTGTGTGATTGTGCATTATCATGAAGCAAAATCACTTTGTGTTGCCTTTTTTGATATTCTGGTCGTTTTTGTTGTCACTGGCGTTCAGTATTAACGGTTTTGCCAGATTTTAGTAGCTCATAATAGATCACACCCTTCTGATCCCACTAACCACAGAACATTGTTTTCCGTCCATAATGATTTGTCCTTGCAGTCGATGTCGATGGTTCGTTTGAAGTTACCCATGATCTTTTACGTTTAGGATTCTCAAAATATATCCACTTTTCACCGCCAGTCACAATTCAATGGAGAAATTACTTTTTTTTGTACCTGGTGAGCAGCATGTCGCAAATGGTTTTTTCGGTTTTCCTGTTGTCTTTCATTCGGTTCATATAGAACCCATTTTTCCATCTTCTGGATCTTTCTCATGGCTTTCAAACGTATAGAGACAGCTTCTCGTGTCACATTTAATTGATCCGCGAGTTGTTGATGCGTTTGAGCGTCATCCTCATCCAACAATGCTTGCCATTCGCTCTTCGTCTTCAAACTTTTTCGGTGGTCTTCCACGTTCTTCGATTCTCGAGTCAAAATCGCCACTTTTGAAATTTTTAAATCACTCAAAGTACTGTGCTTTATCAAGAACATACTTACCGTAAGCTTCGATAAGTATTCAGCATTCGATGCGCTTCTGCAGCAGTTTTCTTCAAATGGTAACAGAAAATCAATACTGTTCGCAAATCGTAGTTTCTGGATACAAAATTCGATATGTTCAACACTATTACAAACTATGCTGTTGTATGAAACCTGTATTGTTGTGAGTTGAAAATATTTGTCAGATGTCAACAAGGAAATGGAGCCAATGACGTGATTTGACTATAACTACATTAACAGCTATTGCCATCTATGGGCAAATTCCGGTTTCATATTTACAGACCTGGTATATACAGTAAAAATTATAGGCTAAGGTTTCACAATATTTATTTTACATTTTACTGATATCAATATTTACTTTTTATCAGCTTCTATATAAAATTTCCATGATTTTCTTATTGAACTTTAAATCGATCTTGATTAACAAATTAAAATGCTATTCTGTAAGAAGGTAAATAACCTGAATGCAAACACTGAAACGTAGGTGTGAAAAAATCTATGAAAATCGTTATTTGTAATAGCCAGCTAATTTTATATGTAAAACATTGATACTGATGCTAAATGTATTATAGAAAGAATGTTGAAAAAAAATAGAACTTGCAAAAATGTGTAATCATTTTAAAAATGGAATGCCAGAAGTCCAATCTATGATTGGGAGCAGTCATTTAGACTGGCAAAATTCCATGCAGTTTTTCGCAACACTTTTACAACTTTGTACAACTTTTACCGAGAGCTTTAAGATGTTTTTTTTTAGATGTTTTTTGATGTTTAGTGATAGATTTTTAGATGTTTAGTGATAAATCTCTTCGAGTTTTAGTGCTTCACACCGAAGGTTCCAATAGAAGGATTAAAATCATTTATCAATGGAGTCATTATTGAAATACTGCGTGACAAGAATACAAGCAACCATTGGATAGAAAATGTGTTCTGAGTGACGAGATTAATATCAGAACCAGAATAAGGCAGGGAGATTCACTGCCTTTCCTTTTCTTCCTTCTAATGAACAAAGTAATCAGGAAAAAAAATTATTTATCATAGACTGCTGGATACAGAATGGAAAATACTTCCTTTCATATGGTATGCTACCTCGGCGACGCGGTTACCTGATTATATAATACCCTACAAAGTATTCTCCATACATTTAATAAAACAGTGAAGACAATGATCACCGATAAAACTGAAAGCATATATAAGCAACTATAAGTCAAAGAAAACATCACAGAACAAGTGATGAAGTTTGAAAATCTTAGCGCAGCAAACACGACTAAACGGAAATGAAGCAAGAGACCAAGTAAGGAAAGTTTCAGGAATAGAACACTGTTTTAAGAATGTGGTTTGGACAACCAGATGCATGAAATCAGAAACCAAGGTTAGAATGTACAAAAGACGAAATAATGACATAGACTTCAATCTTCTATAGGAACCTTCGGTGTGAAACACTAAACTCGATGAGATTCTAAGATTGTCAAGCGTCTGCGAGAGAAGAATTGTTTTTATTTAAAAGCTGATAAAGGAAATAAAGTTGTAGTAATGGGCACATCTGATTACTTTGAACGCATTAAAAAATTAATTCAAGACGGTCCATATAAACGATTACCGATGAATCCATTGTCAAAAATGGTCAACGAAGTCAGAGATACATTGAAATATTGTAACAGCCTTATTTCTCCTTCTCTAAAAAACAAACTTCATATTTCTAATCCAAACGTGCCATGATTGTATGCTCTATTAGAAATTCATAAACCAGGAAAATCAATGAGACCAATTATATCAGCCATTGATTCTCCAACATACAACTTGGCAATATGGTTAACAAAGGAATTTGAAAATCTACCAAACCAACTATCTTCCTGTTCTGTGATAAACTCAACAAAATTTATAGAAAAAATCAAAAATACACATCTACAGAAAGGTGAGATCTTGGTTTCCTTTGAAGTATCATCGTTGTTTCCGAGTGTCCCGATTCCACATACCTTGATATACCTAAGGAAATTACTCGATTTAAATGGTTTTAATAACAAAATTGTTTCTGAGTACATCTCCTTGACAAGATTATGTATGAATCAAAATTATTTTCAGCTTAATAACAGATTTTACGAACAACAAGAAGGAACGGCAATAGGCAATCTCTGTCACCGTTCTTAGCCAACTTATTTATGAATAAATTTGAAACCGAGGCGAAAAATGAATTAAGTTACTTTCCAAAGGTGTGGTTAAGAGATGTGGATGATATTTTTGCAATTTTTGATTCATAAAATGAAAACTTAGATGATTGTTAAGAACTTACATAGTAAATCCCAAAACATAGTATTCACGCATGAACTCGAAAACAAATATTTTAGTTTACCATTTCTGGATGTTTTTAGTAAGTAGAAACAATAAAAAAGGTTAGATTTTGATATTTTCAGAAAAAACACCAACACTTCGAGATACACCCCTAACGATTCGAATCATAGCGTCCAAAATAAGATGGCTAGTTTAAATTGTATGGTAAATAGATTAATCAATTTTCCTTTAAACAAAGATAAACATAACAAAGAATTAAAATTACTTATGGAGGTATCCAAAGTGAACGGTTATAATAAGAACATTGTAGATAAATTAATAAGAAAATTTAAGTTTAGAAAATTATTGAAAGAGTCTTCGGCTTTTCAAAAGGATCAGAATAAAAATAAATTCATGGTAATAACGTTTGATGCCCAATTAACACGAGGGCTAGACAAAATTCTGAAAAAAGTGGACATTAAAGTTGTGTAAAAACCATATAATAAATTAAGAGAAGTCCTGGGTAATACAAAGTAGATCAACATGAAAAGTCGGGGATTTACGAATTTAGCTGTCAAGATTGTGATCGAAGGTATATTGGGCAAACAAAAAGATCCATATTAACGAGATATAAAGAACACATTGCCCACATTAGATATGGGAGAAATGAAAAATCTTGTGTTGCCCAGCATGCAATCGAATATGACCACAACATAGACATCAGTAATTTAAGACTGGTTAAAAGTGTAAATATCAATAAAGCTTTGGATGCATATGAAAGCATTCAAATAGAAAAACGCAAGAAAATTATGAACCGGGATACAGGACCTATTCCGTTCAGTCAACTTTTCCCATTATTAATGTAAGGGTCAGTAAACTTCACGCTTCATTTTTTTCTTTTGTTCTCTTTTTTCCCCTTTTTTTTCTTGTATATTTTATTTATACGCTTTATTAGGTATGGTAGTACGCTTCGTAGGTAGTAGGTTAGCAATTAGGTTTCTCATATAAATAGAACGTAGTTTAATTATAAAATTAACATGGCTAGCGAAACGTTCGCCGAGAACTTTAAAAAAGTGATTCAGTGTTTAGTGGTAAATCTCTTTGAATTTAGTACTTCACACCGACGGTTCCAATAGATAAATTGATCTCGTAGGGAGAGTCGACAGACACCTGCCACAGGCTCCCTCTCCCTGGACTACCCGGGTATTATCCATTCTAAAAACGTCTGTGGTCTGTGGACATCCTAGGAATGAAGAACATATATTTTTAGTGAAATTAAACGAATAATTTATATATACAATTTACCATACATGAAACTAAAATTGATTTTGCGTGTTTGGCCATCCGAGAAAAGTTTAATTTTACGCTATAATCAGGGACTTAAAAAATCGACGATAACAACATTTTTGTACAGAATATTATTTTTAGCTAAAATAAAATTAGACCCCCATTTTTTTACATTTTTACATTTAAAGCGATATACTAATTATATTTTACTTTACTGAATTTTTTTCGATGTGAAATATAGCAAAGCATTGCTGTCGATACTAATTTCCATGTTGACTATATAGCGCGAATCAAAAACTTCGATATCTATAACAAATATTTTAACAATCTCATTTCATTTCATGTACTTATTTTCATTTTATGTATATACTAGCCTGTACTTTCAGTTCTTGTTTTATCTGGAAACAATTGCTCCATTAAGATTTCATTTTTTTTTTAATGATTTACATTTTTTCTCGTTCACAGCACATATTATCATTCGCATCAGACTCATTACTTTTGAATTTTATAATTCAATTCGTCTCGCTATTATTTTCGTGTTCTATAATGTATTACTAATAGTGTAAATTATGTCGGAAAAATAACGGAACTTTTTAATAAAAGAAAACAATTAATTATTTAATTTTATTCAAAATTCATTCCTCCTGCATCAATAACCCTCTGCCAATTTCAAACAATCGCCTCAATAACCCTCGTCACGGCTTCTTGAATGTATATAACACTGTCATAAAACGTTCCTTTCATGGCCAGTTTGAGTTTCAGGAACAGGAAATAATCACACGGAGATAAATCAGGCAAGTACGGAGTATGTTGAATTACACAGGCTTGTTTTTTCACCAAAAATCATGGGCACAGATCGAAAAGACTTTCAGTTTGTTTAAATCTATTGTCAAAAATGTCGTGAATCATGTCTTTGGTTGTGTTTAATTCCTGCGCTATCCATCTCACAGTGAAAATCGCATCGTAGTCGATCATTTCACATACTTTTTCCACCAACTCATCGCGATTTTTGTTTTTTGGGCGACTTGGCTTTAGGTCGTCTTCCAAAGCATCACGACCGTCTTGGCATCTCTTATATCACTCGAACACACGTATACGGAATAAGCAATCATCACCATAGGTTTTCTTTATCGATTCAAATGTTTCTGTAAAAGTTTTATCGAGTTTAAAACAAAATTTAATATTTGCTAATAATTTAATAGTTATTTTTCCGACATACGTGAACGATAATCATAAGCTAGAAAGTAAAAGGTAAAATGTTAGGGTTAGAGGCGCATCAGCAAGTAGGCTATTTAGCGACTGGACCTACAGCTTAACGTGGGTTCCGAACCACGGTCATCAGCTTTCGACAAACCCAGGCCAGCACCCCCCTCGGGCTATAAACCCTTAGTTATGTGCCTATCCATAAGTCTATCAGGAAACCTACCGACTGGCGAGTGACCAACGTAGAACACTTCTCAGGAGGCATCCGGCCTTACCCTTTAACTGGCATGACTGAAAGGTAATTCGTAGTCGGATTTTACACTCTTGCCTAGAAACAATCACAAACATTTAGGAAGTAAACAGACAGAAGAAAGAAAGAAAAACAACCATCCGAACGCTGGAATCGAACCAACTACCGCTCCAGTGCGGTTTCAGCACAGCAGCGTCAGGCCGCCGCTCTTACCGTCCGCACCAACGCGACCGGCGTTAGAAAGTCTGTATAACCGCTAAAATATTAAAATTTAATAAATATTTTTACATGGTGCATATAAATATGTCGTTTTTTATAACATTAGATTATTTTTACTTCCTCTTCCTGTGGTGCAACATCTCGTCAGTGAACCCTAACCCTTTTTAACTTTCGCTTCTATCCGGATCGATCTCCGGCACCCCTTGCTAGTTTTTGATGTGCAGAAGTTCTTTAGCATCTCTTAATTCATTATCTTGCCACCGTGTCTTTTGTCTATTCTCTTTCAGTTGCCCATTATTTGTCTCTTCATGATTCTCCTTATCAAGTATCTCTTATGTTTTCTTTGTAAAGATCCACGTATCGCAGCCATAAGTTACTTCTGGCCCAATAAGTGTTTCGTAGATCTTAACTGTTATATTCTCTATATATTATCTATTACAAAACCAAAAAAAACATTTTTTGGAAGAAATTATTACTAGACATAACAACCAATTATAGCCAGGGAAAATGCTGTTCGTATTGTGAAATTTAAAATCCTTATTTGCTAGTCAAATTAAAATTAGTGGAATATATATTCAATAACTTGAACCATCCAAATCTTATTAATCGATAATGACTGAAAATTCAGGATTTACACTTCCTTACAATTTTGACATTGCCCCTTTATATTCTTCTTACATTTCAACAATTTCATATTATAAAAATATTTGACTAAAAGTGCACTAAGATTTTTTTAATAGTTAGCAGTATTGGTATAACAGGTATATTCAAATATGTGTCAATAATACCACATAACTATATAGCTTGATAGGCCATGCCTCGACTGTCATCTCAGTAGAATTAGCTAACTCTCACGGCATATTTCAAGCAGCTACTCATCATCAAGAGAGCTTGAATCAGTTCTTCAAAACGACAGAGGAAACATGGTTGTTTTAAATCCCGTACAATACAAATAAGTATAGTCCGGTTCAAAATATTTCGTTGCCTTTCGGCAAAATGTTAATTGCCCCAATAAATTTCAATAAAAATATTCCTAGTTTCTTGAAAGGCGCCAGAGCGGAGTGGTTTAAGTTCTAAATAATTTTGGAAAAAATAAAATATTGTTAAATTGTTATTATTAATATTATGTATGACTAAAACATTATTTATTGGTTTGTGTATTTTGAATGTATTAGTATAATAAAAATAAATAAATTAATTTATCTATTAGTACAATAAAAATAATAACTTAAATTTAATTATACATTTAATTTGGTTTCACTCTCACTGTCATTTTGATCTACATTAATAATAAGTGACTATATATTATTAGTAAATGATACATAGGAATCTTCTATTTTAATAACATGGTTACTCGAATTTATCCAACTTTCTTTGGGAATACTATCTACAACCTTCCTAATTAATGTTGCAGTACTTGCACTTAAAGTCAGATAAATGTTTTCTGCTCTAACATTGGATTTTACCTGAGGCCACATATGCTCAATTCCATTAAAAATACAGTAGGAAGGCGTAAAACCGTATGTCCTATATCGGCACCAATGCTATCACATCCATATTCTTTTTTAATATTAAATGTCTTTAATATCTCTAGAAGATCTCGTTTTTTTATATGTATTTTCGAAGTATATATCATTTTTTAACATATAGTTCTGAATTTCCAATTTAGTGTTATTTGCATTAGGAACTTTATTTTTTGGCGATTATGTTAACTAGCATTGTCCATTACAATTACGCTTTCCTTGGGCACATTGGGCAAAAGGCTATTTATAAATCAATCTTCAAAAAGTTCTCCTGCGGTGTCGTCATGGTAGTCCAAAGATGAATATTTAATATTTTTGGAGGACAACCGTAAACAATTTGGAACCCATCCATCCTCGGAACCAGCATGTGAAATTGTAATTCTTTTCCCTTGTTCGCTGGGGCTTTGGTTTGGCATTTTTTTGATGTATGTACCCATCGTTTTGCCGGCGTCTCATGTGTATCGAACCATGTTTCATCAAGGTAGATAATGGGACGATTTTCTAATCTGTATTTTTTTATAGAGTTTAAGTAATCAACCATCGTCGCAATCGTTGTGATTCTATTAATATTTGTCTTTTATTGATGGTCCGATATGCAAAACCTATTAGAGATAATATTCTCCAGGGGCTAGTTCTGCTGCAAAGAATGTTAGTTTGATCTTTCCTTAGTCGGTATTGCAATGAATGTAATGCAGGCACAGTTTGCTCTTCATACATAGCATACATTTTGTTTCGAATTAAGTCTTTGTCGCTGTCGTCAACACATTTGCTTTTACCAGAAACACTACGAACTTTTTTGGCTTTAATTGGCTTCGTCCCAATATCTTTAACTGTAGACAACGGCGTTTTCGTTAATGAAGACGTTTCTGCTACGGCTGCATTTACATTAAGCCCCCTATTCAATAAAGAAACATGCACATTTTTAACAATTTGCTTAGCATTGGACGATAAATGTTTTCTTTTAAAATTAGCACTACCGGAGGCACAATGGTCATGATCTTGCCAAGAACCCCACCTTTTTAGCACATTTGGAATAATAAAAATACGATCGAAATTATAGAACCGCACTATTTAAGAAAAGAATGCGAACTAAACTATTTCGAAACTACTAAACCAGATATAAAATTAATTTTATCTTTTTACCTGTTATTTTATTAGGCCCGGCCCTGTTTATTTTTTTTTTTTCACCTTTGCCAAGTTTCGTTACGACAGGGGTTGTTAACAGTTTATTACAGCCATTCGGTCAACGATATATCTTGAACCGCACTATAGATACTACAGTTACATTTTTCTTTTCTAAATGTTTTATTCGGGAAGAATATCTTCCAGAGCTATGAGTAGATGTAATACTAGGCTAATTGAAAAGTTCGCGTATCGGAAATGATAAAACAAATTTGAAGTTGAAAAAATGACTTTATTTTTCCGTATATTCTCCCTTAAGCTCCCTTAAGAAACACAAAAAATTGTCTGTCAAAATCAATTGTCTGTCATCCATAACTATATCATGTATATAATTAATTATTTGTTCAATAGTAGCATTTATTAAACTTCCAGAACGAGGATCATTCAGGCTTGTACGACCACGTTGAAACCCACCTGCCCACTTGCAAACCATTGTTTTTGAAGGAGCAGACTCCCCTGATACATTTACAATTTCACTATGGATTTCCATTGCCTTTAAACCTTGTTTTACAAAGAATTTAATCACTGCACGATTTTCAATATTTTCCATTTGAAAAAAAAACTATAATATATTTTCTTGATTTGGACTCCGTGCGACTATTTCCATAACTGAAACTGGCAATGGAAGAAAACATTTTTCACGTGATTTTGGATATCCAGTAAGTTTTGACCGTGAAAGTCTCGATTTTCAATATTCAAATTTTTCGATTTCAAGTTTCGATTCCCAAAAAAAAAGTGGACAAATTTTACCACCGGTTTTAGTATTGTATTAACTTACCAGGAGTCCATTTTGGAGAGAAAATGATAAAACTATAAATAAAAACACATACAACTTTGCATATATAACATATAGATTACAAATTACATGAAATTGTTTTAAGTTTTTTGGAGATTAGCTGATTTTTATCTTCTGAAAAGCCTGGTTGATAAAGTACAATATTTAATAATATATACAAGCAATAGAACAATAGCTCATAGAAATCCAGAAACAATATAATATCATTTACAATGAGAAAATTTTAATTTTACGCCATTAGAAATAAAAAAAATCAAATTAACAGCACCCAAAAATGTTTGATTTAAATGGTTTATTTAAATTCATACCTGCTTTAGTTTTTATTCGTAAAGTTATATAATAATTATATCGAGCAATACTTTTTTTTTAGGGAAAAATTTAAACGAGCTATCGATTTCGGTACCAATTCCCATGACGACCTTATTGCGCGGACCAAAAACCACGATATCGATTCCAAACCGAAAAGAAGCCTAGATAAAAGTAACAGAGGCACCAATAAAGACATGGAGACTGAATTTTTAAAAAAGATATTTTCTACGTACGGAGATGGCAACACCATAACGATACAGGGATTCGAAGCGATCTTGACACGTCTTGACTTATTACAAGTTTTATCCAGTAAATTCAATTTGCATTCGAATTTATTGGGTGTAAACGTACATGAAGAAGCGGGAGAGATATCAGAAAACAATGCAACGGTAAGTTTTGAACGATTTTTTTTATCATTATTATACAAGTAAGTTTCTACAATTATTGGTAGCTAAATTAATTATTAGAATATTCCGTAAGTTCGCACTATTTCTATAGAAATACCACTTTTTGTTGACGATGGCCGAGGTCACGTAAAGTTTCGGATACTTTCTGTCGAGTTGCGCATAATACAGGGTTTGTCCAATAAGAGTGGGAACTGAGGTTACAAAAAAAACATTTATTAAAGAAATATGTAACTCAGTAATTAAAAAGTAACTTAATAATTTTCAAAATATGACCCTCCTGAATCAATATACCGCTGCCAGCGGTTTTTCCACTCTTCATACACCAGAGCTATTCAACAGCAAGGCTATTCCAACACTCCTTTTGCAGCCTTTTGGACTGCCTCAATCGTCCCAAAACGATATTCTTTCATTTATCCAAGGGAACAAAAAAAAAAGGTCTGAGGAAGCCACATCTGGACTATAAGGTGGTTGGGGTAGCGTTGCCACGTTGTGTTTGGCCAGTGTCCCTCTCACAATTAGCGACGTATGACTGGGCGCATTGTCATGATGGAGCATCCAGGAATCGGCGATCTCTCGTCGGTCGCGGCGGACCATCAACCAACGTTCGAGCACTTCTGAGTAACATTTTCCATTCGTCCTGTTTGACCATCGGATACAAACTCTTTATGGACCACACCTTTTGCATCAAAGAAGACAATGAGCATCGATTTCACTCTTGATTTGCTCATGGAGATGCATGGTCGAGGAGATGTATTTGTGTGCCACTCAGAACTTTGTTTTTTATTATTTTGTTATCACTCTGTTCAGAACATTTGGATCGATCTCCAAACATTCTAACAGTGTACAACAAATCATCACTCTTTCTACTCGTCTGACAAAACCTTCATCACCGACTTCGCACACACTTTTCGCATTTGCAAATCATCGGTTACAATTCAATGCACACAATTTCTGTAATTTCTATAAATAAAATAAAGTTGTCTAATATCCCCTAAATTAAATATTTTTATCTGAAACATAACGCATTTCCCTGCACTGTACCTTCTTCGGATGGTTGACAAAGAATAACTATCCGAGAAGTTACAGTGTAGTGAAACACGAAAAAAATATAAGTGGAAATTAGACAACTTTGTTTTATTTATACAATTTGTATGAATTTCCTTCAAGAAAATGCTGCAACCATCCTCTCCTTAATTTTTGTAAATTCAACTTCTGTGCCATCAAACGAACACTTAACCGACGATCAGAGTTCAGAAATTCTTGCACTTTGGCCACATTTTCATCGTTTCGAGCAGAGATCGGACGTCCAGCGCATTGTTCGTCTTCAACGTTTTCCCGGCCTCCTTTAATCTTTTATGCCACTCAAAAACACGTGTTTTGGACATGGCTTCGTCCTTGTAAGCCTTACGGATTACGTGAAAAGTCTTCGTAGCGGATTTATTCAATTTTAAGCAAAATTTAATAGTACATTGCTGCTCCATTTTTTCTTGCATGTTGACTCTCGACGTGAACTTCATGAAAACATGTTCACTTCTTGCACGATCTTCGCGCTCCAAAGTTTCAAAGACAGCTAAGTCAGGTTTCCTAGGTTACCTGATAACATCCACCTCCGACATCACTTATAAAAAACCACAATCAACCCCTTCCCCTTGGCAGGAATAAATCTCTCTCAATATTTATTGGACTAAACCTGTATATCTTATCGTACGGATTTGATGCCAGGATCGTTGCATGACAGATTCAAACACTGTAAACGAAGTTCTTAAAAGAACTATTACCAATAAAGTTCTTGTTCAGGGCGAATTGTGCTATGAATCATTAGTCGATACTTCATTGTCCAAAATCCATTGCGCAATTACAACCGATTTTTATACAAGAAAAAAATATTTTACATCGAAGCAAAAGAACTGTTTATTTTGTTTACCTTGAATTAAGTTTTATTGTACAGCACCGGAAAGCTATTTTCTATATAACATGAAATTTGAGAAAAAATCTAACGTTTTAAGTTACATATTTGAGAATGTAAGTTTGGACTATACACCTTTTATACATACATGTTTAAAAAGTACCCGGAATTAATTTTGGCCTTCAAAGTATACCCCCCTGGAGTACAATATAACTATGCCACCGTTTAACCCAATCCTCCATATATTGTTCATAGACTGATTGAGGTATGGCCTTCAACTCCTTCAGCGAATTTTTTTTATGGCCTCAGTTGACTTAAACGCCTTCCTTGAAGTGATAACTTTAGCTTCGGAAATAGGAACAAACCACTCGGGGCCATATCAGGCGAGTACGGTGCCTGTTCGTTGAGTTTTTGACCAAAAACTCTTGCACAATGATGGCTTTGTGCGATGGTGCAAGATCCATGAATTGTCCTTCCACAAATCTGGCTGTTTTCGACGAATATTCTCGTGCAAGCGCCTAATGACACCTAAATAATATTCCTTATTCACCTTTTTTTCCTCTGGAAGAAATTCGGAGTGCACCACAACACGGTTATCGAAGAAAATTCAGTAAGAGCTTGATTTTCGAGCGATTCTGACACTTTTTGGATTTCGGCTCATTTTCGAATCGCCATTCTGAAGACTGTTAACCTGTTTGCATGTCGTACTCGTAAACCCATGTAACGTCCGCCATTACGATCCATTTCTTGTAGGTGGGGTATGTAGAAGCTCCGGAAATCATGTCTTCAGCGATCTGCTTTCGATACTCTTTTTGGACAAAATTGAGCTCTTTCGGAACCAGTCGTGCAGCGACGCGTTTCCTGTCCAAAATATCAGTCATAATATTATGAACGGACTTAAAAAGATATGTTCACGTCTTAAGCTGTTTAAAACTCACACGACGATTTTCGAGCACCAGTTTCTTGATTTTCTCGATGTTTTCGTCGTTCGATATACACTTGACGCTGACTAACAAAACCAGCTGATGTAAACAAACTAGTTGACTTATCGCGCTCAAATTGGACATCGTAACTAGGCATAGTGTTAGCAGCATAGTGTTAGCTGCATAGTTTTGCAGCAGAAATGAAAATTAAAGAATATTTTATGCGGACCTTGTAAATAACAAATTCCGGGTATTTTTTACCCAGAATGTATATTTCTAGGCTACAGTGAAAAGTCAGATACTTTTTAAATTAAATATTGTTTTTTGACTGAAAATTGATCGATTTTTTTTTTCAACGTAGTCTCCTTTTAACTCGATACACATCGATACACTCGATACGCACTTATCCTCCATATATTGTTCATAGACTGATTGAGGTATGGCCTTCACTCCTTCAGCGAATTTTTTTTATGGCTTCAGTTGACTTAAACGCCTTCCTTGAAGTGATAACTTTAGCTTTGGAAATAGGAACAAACCACTCGGGGCCATATCAGGCGAGTACGGTGCCTGTTCGTTGAGTTTTTGGCCAAAAACTCTTGCACAATGATGGCTTTGTGCGATGGTGCAAGATCCATGAATTGTCCTTCCACAAATCTGGCTGTTTTCGACGAATATTCTCGTGCAAGCGCCTAATGACACCTAAATAATATTCCTTATTCACCTTTTTTTCCTCTGGAAGAAATTCGGAGTGGAATTCTCTGGAGAAAATTGATCGATTTTTTTTTTCAACGTAGTCTCCTTTTAACTCGATACACATCGATACACTCGATACGCACTTCGAACATCCTCCGGATTCTGAAAGCTTTCTACACGTATTACTAGGGCACAGCTTTTATTTTAATAGTAGACAGGCCGTTTAAGGCCTGCAACCTTCCAGATATTACCCGCGCCTGACGTGACTTATTCGACGCGTTACAGTCCACAACATCCACACCGATCACGGGAATTGAACGTGCTTCTACTTTAGCTGTTTAATATCAAGTTCAATGGATAATTTTCTGAATATGGCTTCATAATCCAACAATTAAGTCGAATCATCTTTGAGGTAGGTCTCTCCTTCGTTGCATTTTTAAACCACTTGTTGGTTCAAGTTGCACGAATTCAGACTTACCATACCAGGTCGTTCGAAAAACTCTCCCTTTGGTGCAGATATCGCAGCAGTATAAGCTAAAGGCTTTAATATTTATAAGTATAATTCGTTAGATGGCGTCCTGCGAAATTTCAGACGTATGCCTTTAGTGGCTTGTTTGTGGCGATCAAATAAAGTACATGGCATTGTCATTTTCTGAAAAATTGATAAAATTGAAATTCGAGTTAGCCACTTCATTACGTAGTGTTTAAAGGTAATAAATGGACATACAAAAAGATTTATATTCCACTTTAAAAGATAAGAATCTGCTTGGTTTTCCGAGGGTACTTTGTTTTGGAGGGTAAAAAATAAGCTGCTGAATGTTTTGAGTATGAAAGTGTTTTCCGCTTGATGGATACCGCGTTTGTTAGCCACATTCAATTTTCAAGAGGGTTCATAGATTCAATTCAAGACAAAACAACAGTCCAAACAGTGGGTGAGAGCAGATGAACGTCCGTCAAAGAAAGCGAAAATGGTTCCATCTGCAGAAAAATGATGGCTACGATTTTCAAGGGATCTCGTAGTGTGATGGTCATAAACTACGTTTAGTATTACCCTTCCCTACTGGACCAATTGAAGGGTGCTATTTAGACGAAATGTTCACATCCAGTCAAAAAGAAAATAATCTTGTACAGCGATAATACCCCTGCAGACACATATCGTGCTGGTGCTGCAAAACTCGATATCCTACAAGGCTTCGAAGGGTTTCCATGTACACCGTATTCACCGGCTTTGGTTCCTATCTATTACTTCTTTTTTCCAAACCTGAGGAAATGACTCGTTGGACAAAGATTGCCATCAAATAATGAGGTCAAAGCTAACACAATCACTTATTTTACAGAGTTAAACAAGTCGCATTATACCGAGGATATTAAATTGTTATAAATTGAATTGCAAATTGACTCAAAATCTTGTGTTTTCTTTGTCAGACCAAGAACTTTTCAAATCATTTCTTTTGCGTTGACTTCCAGTACCGCAGAAGCCGTAACATTTTCAAAATATCCATATTTTTTTACAAAATTTAATATACATTTACAATTATTTTCCAATATGTAATACATAACACGAAAGATCAAATTAAAAGGTAGTCATAAGTGATGGATCACAAATGTATTGCAAGACTTAATTATCTTTAAACATTTATGTAATAAAATTCAATACGAAAGAACCCACGATTACCCTAATATTAATATTATTACTTTCATGTATCCAATAATTTCAATAAATTATCGAAAATTGAGATTCAAATTAACTTTAGTTACTAATAAATCAATTATATAATATAATTTTTAATTATTTGAAGGACTTTGTTCATAAATTTATTACTTTATTTTAGGTCAAGCATATATCTAAAAGGTTAAATAGATGATTTGTTTTATAACAAGGTCTAATATGCTTGGTCTTTATATTATTAAAATTTCTGTTAATTAGTTATTATTTAACGAATAAACTACAAATAAACTAATGAACATTATTAAAACGATTTTTTAGTAATTAACGACAACATTGCATTGACAAATTAAGATAATTCCCACGACAAATGGTGTTTTTCCATTAAAAATTGTATTCTATACGCGAATATCACGATATGCTTCTTACTTAGGGAGAAGTTACTACCAATCAGATTAGAAACATACCAGGACTTTATTAATGTGTTCGGGAAAATAGGTTAAAAGGGTACGATGCTTGCATAGACTAAAATGGTGGACATATTGAACATTTAATTTTTTTATAACAATCATGTTTCTTAATGTGACATGAATCGTTTAAAACATGTTATGGTATGGAAAATTAGTGCTAGTAACTTTGACATTAAACGACAATAATGTGTAAATTTTCCTTTTTATTTGTAACAAAACAACCTAAATGTATGGAATAAATGCCTATAAAAATACTGGGTGTCTGAATGGGGCCCAACTTGTTAGAGAGTGAACGAGATCAAATAAAGTGCGGTAGAAGGGGTAAGCGCACATCGCTCGCTAGATCGGACCGTACATTTTTAATTACCATCATGCATTACTGGGGGAACAACGCGCGTTTTGTGTGCGCGCTTATTTGGAGAAGAATCAATCTCTCATTCGCGTTCGTCGGTTATCCGATGTCATTATCGATTACGCAACATTGGAGAAACCCCAAGCAATGCATGGATCCAGGCATTCAACGGTACTGGAAATACTACAGGTGATATTCGTCATGGTTGTCCAAGAACCTCTGGAAACATCGAGTTAGTTGCGAATTATGTAAGCCTCAGGAAGCGTGAGTCTCAATTGGGATTATCTAGAGCGACGATTCACCGCATAATGCGATCTGATTTGCATCTTATGGCCTACAAAATTCAGATTGTGCAATCTCTGAAGAAAAATGATTATGTTAAGAGACCGAATTATCTGAATGTAATGTTAGAGAGATTCAACAATTTTGACATTTTCTTCAGCTACAAGACCCACTTCAATTTAGACGGGTACGTCAATCGTCAAAATTTCCACTTTTGGGCAAAGACGAACCCAACGGTGTTACATCAACGCCCGTTGCACAGCCTTGAAATAACCATGTGGGTCGCTATGTTAGCTAATTGCTTTATTGGACCTTATTTTTTTGAGGGCCATAGAAGCAGAGCACAGCAACTTCTGCGCGCTATGTCGCCATGGTACGCAATTTCTTTGCTCCTCAACTACAGGAATGTGAGCATTACAGCCGGCTGACATGGTTTTAGCAAGAGGGATATAACTAACGACTCTTTAGCGATATTGCACGAGTTGTTCCCCGAAAAGGTGAATTCACGAAGTAGAGCCATTGAATGGCCGCCTCGGAGCCCTTATTTAACCCCATCAGATGTTTTCTTGTGGGGTTATCTTAAGGACATCGGCTACGATAACGATCCTGGAAATTTGACAGATTTAAATAGAAATATTGAAGAAAAGATCAGATTAATTCCTCAACAACAACTAGAAAAGTCTTCGATAATCTTCGCGAAAAGTGTGAGGAGTGCCGCCAACGAAGTGGCAGTCATTTAAACAATGTTATTTTTAAAATATAAAATTTCTGTCATCATCGTTATATTAGTACTATTAAATAATAATTACAATCAGTTTTGTTTATATTTATTTGCAACTGAAATAGTTGAATCATTCTGAGATACCCTGTATTACATTTTATTTTCAGTGCTAACAATTGGCGACGAAAATTTAAAAAAGTTCTGAGCTGTTTTCCGCGGAAATGTTTATATTTTTACTTTTTGTTCAAAATCATGTAAAGAATGGTTGATTAAATTTACAACATTTATTTCCATTATATATAAATATTATTATTAATATTAGGTGCGTATAGACCCGGCTGGATCACGCAAAGCATTGCGACTCATTTTTGAGTATTCTTTCTTTTCTTTGATCTTCCACACCTCTCTCATCCTCTCCGTGGATCCTCTTTCTCTATATATATATATATATATATATATATATATATATATATATATATATATATATATATATATATATATATATATATATATATATATATATATATATATATATATATATATATATATATATATATATATATATATATATATATATATATATATATATATATATATATATATATATATATATATATATATATATATATATATATATATATATATATATATATATATATATATATATATATATATATATATATATTGAACCTGACCCCTTACGATTTCAGTGAAACTTTTGCGTCCTTTTCTACCACTCCAAAGACGTTTCTCAGAATTTTTTGAAATTTTTTTACCCAACCCAAAAAAATTTATAGGTTTTTGGAAAAAATGGCTCTTTTTTTCAAATAGCCATAACTTTTTCAAAAACTGACCTATTGAGACTTTTTTTTTAATTTTTGTTTTTAAATGCACTTTTTAGAAAAAAAATACGGAAAAAAATCAGAAATCAAGTTCTATGAAATTGTTCAGTTTTCGTGCAAAAGGGAAAGGTCGACTTTTCCTTCAATTTTTTTTATTTAATTGATTTTTTTTTTAATTTTTCAAACTTTTTCACTTTCTGTATTTTAAAAACTTTGTTTATACAGTAAAATTAATTTCAGTCAATGATACTGCGGTATTTTATTCTTAATTTATAGTCTAAACTCATAATTAACGATTATGATTTTACGGTTTATACAATAACTATCAATTTTCTTGATACTAATTCAACAAATAATTTATTTTGTTTTTCTTTGACGAATTAGAAAAATTTGGGACACAAAAACAACCATCTGTGTCTGGAATTACACTGTGTAATTGCTGAGTTCCCGTAATTGGTTTTATTCACAGCTTTATTTGTAATCTTCTTTTGGTCAGAAGCGAACCGTTACATTAGGAGGGTTATTCGGTGCAGAAGCCCAAGCATACAGTTCCTTTTACAGTTTTTTTCGTATTTTTTTTCTAAAAAGTGGATTTAAAAACAAAAAATAAAAAAAAACGTCTCAATAGGTCAATTTTTGAAAAAGTTATGACTATTTGAAAAAGAAAGAGCCATTTTTTCTAAAAACCCATAACTTTTTTGGGTTGGGTAAAAAAAATTGAAAAAATTCTGAAAAGCGTACATAGATATAAAGAAACAAATACCATTAATTTCAGAAATGATACAGATAATTTAAGTTGTATATATAATAACATAATTAAATAATAAATTTTCATGACTTTTAATTTTGCATCTAATACCATTACACTAAGACAAAATATAAGAAGGTATTCCAATCCTACAAGGGGTGATGAGAAATGTGTCAAGCGGTGGTGCCATCTCACGTGTATCCACTGAAAAACTGCAACTGACTGAAAAATTAACTTGCAACTTAATAATTATCAAAAATTAATAACAGAATAATTTTAATACTACTTTTGAACATAACAAATACAACAATGGTGAGGATTTGAACCCCAAACTGTTAAATCAGAACGTAATAAAAAGTTTAAATTGATGTCTTGGATACGCTTGAGATGGCGCCACCGCTTGACACATTTCCTAACTTCCTTTGCAGAATTGGAATACCTTCTTATATATTATCTTACATTACACATAACAAATCCAAAACAGTTAGGTTATAATAAAAAAACAAAAATTTAAAGGTGGAAGATTTGTTAAATATGTCTGAGTCAGATATGTCAATTAAAAATTTATAAAACAAAATGTCACATCTTAGTTAAAAAATTTGGGAAATTAATTGTTTAATTAGATATTGGCAGGTTTTTAAATATAAATTTGTATTTTTTATAAAAATAAGGTTTATTGTAGATTTGTTCTGAGGATGGTTCGTTATTGAACCGAAACGTTAACAAAACATTAAAAAAAAATATTAATATAAATATATGAGATATAAATATATGATATATATATATATATATATATATATATATATATATATATATATATATATATATATATATATATATATATATATATATATATATATATATATATATATATATATATATATATATATATATATATATATATATATATATATATATATATATATATATATATATCATCATCATCATCATCATCATCATCAGCCCGTATCGATCCACTGCAGGATGAAGGCCTCTTCAGCATGCTTCCAACCTTCACGGTCCTGGGCTTTCCTCTGCCACTCGGGTCCAATATACTTAACGATGTCATCAGTCCATCGTGCTTTCGGTCTTCTTCGCGGACGTTTGCGATCAAGCGGTATCCACTCCAGGATTGCCTTGGTCCATCTGTCGTCCCATCGCCTCGCTATATGGCCTGCCCATCTCCATTTCAACTGTTTTACTCTTCCAATGATGTCACAGACTTTTGTTTGTTCCCTGATCCATGCGCAGGACTTTCTGTCTCGTCTTGTAATGCCAAGCATACATCTTTCCATTCCCCTCTGTGCCACCCGAAGTTTTTGAATTGATTGCGATGTGAGTGTCCAGGTTTCACTTCCGTATGTCATAACGGGTAGAACGCACTGATCGAATACTTTTCTTTTCAGGCAAAGTGGGAGTCTGCTCTTAAACACTATGTTGAGTCTACCAAATGCCTGCCAGCCACATTTAACACGCCGTTCCACCTCCCGGGCGGTATTCCCCTCCATGGAAATCCTCTGCCCAAGATATACAAAGCTGTCCACAATCTCTAAATCCCTTCCTAAAACTGAAATTCTTCTGTCCTGAGCGAAGTTATTGAACATAACCTGACTCTTTTTCAGGTTTATTTTCAAGCCAAATGGTTCGCCAGCCCTTTGCAGTTCTTGTATGCGTCTTTGCAGCTCCTCTGGGTCTTGTGAAATGAGAATAATATCATCTGCAAATCTAAGATGGTTTAAGTTTGCACCATTGATCTTTACCCCATCCTGTTCCCAATCCAGTTTACGGAATACTTCTTCAAGGCCAGCCGAGAAAAGAATAGGCGATATTGCGTCACCCTGCCGTACACCTCGTTCTATATTAATTCCCACTTCAAGATCATCAAGGTGAATTGTGGCTGTAGCTCCATCATATATCGATTCTAATAGGTTGACATAGGATCTCTCTACACCTTGGCTAAGCAATGCATCCATTATCGCATGCTTTGAGATGGAATCAAATGCTTTTTCGTAGTCGATAAAAGCCAAGCACAGAGGCATGGTGTATTCGTTGTGCCTTTCTATGACCTGCTGTACAACCTGGATGTGATCCATTGTACTGAATCCACTTCTGAATCCTGCTTGTTCTCTTGGTTGTGCGTCATTCAGTTTTTTTAATATTCTTTTAGAAATTATCTTAGTGAAAACTTTGTACATCACTGATAGGAGGCTTATTGGACGGTAGTTCTTTAAATCTTCCTGTGCTCCTTTTTTATGTAAAAGGATCACATCTGCATTTTTCCATAAGTCAGGTACTTTTTGTTCTTTGAGGCATTTTGAGTATAATTTTGCCAGTGTTTTATGTAACGTCCGACCACCAGCTTTTAGCATTTCGACAGTTACACTATCCTTTCCTGGAGCCTTGCCGTTCTTCATCAATTCTATAGCATTTGTTACTTCCTCCACTAGGATATCTGGTATTATATATTGTTCTTCCGTGGGTATTGCTGTCCCTGACTGGCTCTGATCTTCATATAACTGGGAATAAAACCTTCTGACAATCTCTAACATTTGGGTACGCGTCCTGCACACTGTGCCATCCTCACGCTTTAAAGCATATATTTGCGTTCTTTTGTTTCTCAGCTTCTGTTTAGCTTTGTTAATTCCTTTGTTTTCTTCCAGGGTTTTTTGCACTAGCTGCATATTGAATCGGCGCGTGTCCTCTCTGATACGTTTTCTTATAGTTTTGCAGAGCTCAGTGTACTCAACCCTGCCAAAAGGACTACCTGCATTTCTCATTGCTCGCCGTTTCTTCATTAAATCAATGGTCTCACTGGAGATTTTTGTTTGTTTGAGACATTTTTCCTCTGGTGCTATTGAAGCAGCCGTTTGAAGTACATTGTTGGCGATATCTTCATATTGAACTGATATTTCCACATCCTCTGGATCTTGTAACGCAGCAAACCGGTTTGACAAAGCAATCTCAAAATCGCTTCCTCTCTCTAGCAGTTTTCCAGAATCCACCTTGCCCTTCTTTGATCTTACCATTTTTTCGCGCTCTTTTCGACAGTCAATCCGAACCCTTGCTCGTACAATTCGGTGGTCACTTCCAACATTAAAATTGTTAAGGACAGTACAATTGGTAAATATTGTTTTATCGTTGGTCATGATGTAGTCAATTTCGCTTGTGAGCCCAGATGGACTTTTCCATGTCCATTTTCTGCTGATATTTTTCTTATAGAATGAATTCATAATATATAGTTCTTGTCCTTCAGCAAAATCAACTAATCTGTCACCTCTATTGTCTCGCTCACCAGTTCCATATGGGCCAGTTGCATTTTCGTCTGTTCTTGTTGTTCCAATTCTGGCATTAAAATCACCCATCAGGATTTTGTACCTACATTTCTCCTTGTATAAAAGCTGGGCCACATCATCATAAAATTCCTCAATTTCCTCATCTTTATGGCTTATAGTTGGACTATAGCATAAGCTTGGACGATTTGAAGCCTAAACTTTTTATTCAGCTGAATGACGCATTGGGCTAATCGGTCGGATGTACTTTCAAATTTTACCACACTGTCCTTCAGCTTTCGATTGATGAGGAATCCTATTCCGCCACATCGGCCATTTTCCGTACCTCGAGTGTAGAGTACGTGTCCAGTTGGTTCCAGTTTGATTAACTCTTCACCCTTCCTTCGTGTTTCACAGAGCCCAATATATATATATATATATATATATATATAACAAGTTAAAAAATAAAGTTTATTTTTTATTTATTTAACTGAGGTAGCCGATACTTGACGGAAATTTATTTTAAATACACGTAAACATTTATAGTCTTAAATTACTATAAACTAGTGTTAAGAAGTAAGGTCTGCATACGAAATATCTGGTATTTAAACAAGTATTACCAATCAGACGTTTATCCAAAATACATGTGCCTGAAACGAAAACAACAAGGTTTGAAGAAATGACTACTAGAAGATAGGAGAATTCAATATAGTAAAAGAAATATATACGTTTATCTTAAAGTGAATTTAATCCATAAACTGAAACTAAACTGAATTTGAAATTTTTGGACTATCAAGTAAGGTAAAAAAAAAAAATACAATGGAAATTAGATATATAAATCTTAGTTTGTTTATTTAATTTTAATCGCAAATTATGAAGGCTTATTATTCTTGGGCATGCAGTATTTTAAAATTGGAATTATTCAATGAAGACCGCAGTGGTCAGGTTGGCTAGTCACTCGTCTGGCAATCCAATGGTCCCGGGTTCGGATATGGACTTTTATGTGGTCTACCCGACTTTAATGCACATGTAAGCACATGTAAAGTTATGGATAGATAGTTACTAAATAAAGCTAAATCATTGACGTGACTTTAAATTTAAATATTCAGTGAAGCGTACAATTATATTACCTCCTAATTCATGTTATCATACTATTTTTTCGTGCTGTAAACATAGAATTGTCTATCTTTCATCCAATTAATTTTCTATATAGTAAGTATGAATTACATGAGATAATTAAACTAGTTGTAGCAAACTGCAATAAGTTTAGCACATATCAGTATTATTCTTTAGTTGTTTTACTTGTCAATTACTAGCGGTCAATTTTCGGTAGTATCTTTATATAATGACTAATATATTATTATTACTTAATTATAGTGTTGAACATCATTTTATTTATGTTGCGACAGTTTATAAAACATAATCGGTTTTTAAAATGTTCTTGGAAATATTTAGCTCCTAACTAGTAATAAAAATTAGTATGATATTTACGCATTCATTTTGAATAAATTATTTTGCCTCGTCACTAAAGACTAAAAGCTTTTTCGAAGAATGACTATTTTTATAGTAAAGTTGAACAAACTTTACACGCTTCTTGATACTGTATGAAGAAATTTTTATAAATGGTAACTATTCAGCTTCTTGTATATCAAGACGACAAATACAGCTGTTTAATATATACTATATACGAGGGTAGAGTGAAAAGTCAGATACTTTTTAATTGAAATATTAATTTTTTATCGAAAATCGTTTTATTTTTAAACACGGCTGGGAAATGGTCTAAATATTTCTCTAGAATGGTCCTTTATTCTGCGACCGTCGAACATGATATCATGTATTGTGTTGACCATTTCATCAATAGTGATCTCAACGGAGCGTCCTCTGCACAAAGCGTCACTCGTGCTGGTTCAACCACATCGAAACTCAGTAAACCACTTAGAAATCATAAAGTGTGAAGGATCAGAGTCCTCAGATACTTTTTCAACTTTTCTTCGGGTTGCGCGATGGTTTTTCCACACAGAAAGTAGGTTGTACTCAATGCCCGGAAAACTAATTTACCATGATAGCAAAAATATCGAACTTATTTGCTTTCAAAAACTTAAAACAAAAAAATGTTCTTGGAAATATTTAGCTCCTAATTAGTAATAAAAATTAGTATGATATTTAGGCATTCATTTTGGATAAATTATTTTGCCCCGTCACAAAAGACTATAAAGTATTTCGAAGAATTACTATTTTTGTTAACACTAACTTAACACCAAATCGGTGTTAATAACCACATCGGTTATCAAGCCGATAACCATATCAACTTGAATTTTATGAAGTGTTATCGTAAAGGAAGCCACTTTTCAAAAATGCAATCAGCTTTGCAATCGCACCGCCCTCTATAGGAAAGGTATTTGGCTTTTCACTGTATCTTTGTAAGCTGTGTAAAAAAACCATCGAAGTATCAATATATTTATAGTATAAATATATACGGTATAAATATATCTTACATAAAACATCACGAAAGGAACATTTAAAAAAAAAACAAAAATATTACTCTGTTTTTTCGGGCCGTTCCACTTCTACTGAGAATGGAATCTTTGAATTAAAAGGTTATGACTGAAATATTTAAATAAAAATGTGAAAATTTTGAATTTGGAACAGATTTAGGGAGAGGTGGATTATTACATCATTGAAAATATTTTATAGTTTATGTCAAAAATAAGTTAGACTGTCTAGCAAATAGTTGTCATTCTGCAATATATTGCCAATATTTTATATTTTTTATACATCCTCTTTTGGCTACCTGAAATCATTTTAATATATATTTATGTAATAGGTGTTTTGGTTAACAATGTCGATTTTGCTAAAAGGTGGCGTTACTAATGCATTTGTTGGTGTAGACAATGACGCCTATGACGTTTTGGACGGTAAACATACGCCATCAAAACACAATTCGTGATTAATTTTCATTGTGCAAAAAAAACAGAGTTTTTCATAGCTTTGAATATGTCGAATTATATACCAGAAAAAAACGTCTTACGGGGAAATTTAATAACTATATATATATATATATATATATATATATATATATATATATATATATATATATATATATATATATATATATATATATATATATATATATATATATATATATTATTATTATTATTATTATTCATATATGGGCCCTGGTGGACAACACGAAGTACAATTAGAGGCTTTGTTGTTGTTAGCCTTCCTTTACGCCCATACTGATTTCATTCTTTCACTATTTCTATTCACTTTATTCCAAATCCTGAAAGAACAAGAAACAAGGACTAGATCTGAAAACGCTGGCAATTATTAAAGCAATACTGACTAACACAAGGTCAAAAGTTAAATTCATGGGTGACATCTCAGAGCCTTTTGAAATTAAAACTGTAGTGAGACAAGGGGATGGACTCTCGCCACTCTTATTTAACTGTATTCTAGAAAAAGTAATACAGGAGTTGCGTGCAAAAAAATCGACTCTAAATATTGACCTGCACATTAAACTTGCACATTAAACCCAACATCAAAATAGATTATATGGCGTTTGCTGATGATCTAGCAATATTAGCTATATATATATATATATATATATATATATATATATATATATATATATATATATATATATATATATATATATATATATATATGTATATACGTATATTTATGTATATACATATACATATATATATATATATATATATATATATATATATATATATATATATATATATATATATATATATATATATATATATATATATATACATATATATATATATATATATATATATATATATATATATATATATATATACATATATATATATATATATATATATATATATATATATATATATATATATATATATATATATATACATACATATATATATATATATATATATATATATATATATATATATATATATATATATATATATTATTATTATTATTATTATTCATATATGGGCCCTGGTGGACAACACGAAGTACAATTAGAGCCTTTGTTGTTAGCCTTCCTTTACGCCCATACTGATTTCATTCTTTCACTATGAGCTTTTTCCTTTCGTCAGACCAAGTTGTTCCGATATTCCTACATTTTTCTCTCTGGCCAACCTCCCAAACGTTTCAAACACAAGCTTTTGTGTCTGAATTTCACCTTGTGAAATATTTGCTGATCTTAGGTCCTCTTTAATTGCAGCAATGCATTTAATTGTTTCTAGTTTAGCTCTACTTCTATTTTCGTAAAATTCAACCATTTGTCTAGTTAGCCTACTCGGATTCATCCGTTTTATGTATCCCAAAAACTTAATTTCTCATATCGCTAAGTATATCTGTGTATTGTTTGATTTCTTGGTTTTCTCGAAGTCGGTATGTTGTGCTATTTATTTGTTTCAGGCCTAAGATTTTTCTTTGTTTTCAATATCCTCGATGTCTTTCTATTCAAAATGAGCGTTTCTGCGCCATATAGACATTCTGGCTTAATAACTGTGTTGTAATGTCTTAGTTTTGTGTTTTTAGATATGCATTTTTTGCTGTAAATATTTTGTGTAAGTCTCAACGCAGTTTCCATTTTTTGACATCTATCCTTATTGGCCACCTTTTCCAACCCGTTTTCCATGATTATTTCATTTCACCCAAATATTTAAATTGGGAGACTCGTCTCTATATATATATATATATATATATATATATATATATATATATATATATATATATATATATATATATATATATATATATATATATATATATATATATTTATATATATATATATATGTATGTATGTATATACGTATACGTATATATATGTATATACATATACATATATATATATATATATATATATATATATATATATATATATATATATATATATATATATATATATATATATATATATATAGCTAATATTGCTAGATCATCAGCAAACGCCATATAATCTATTTTGATGTTGGGTCTCCCAAGTTTAATGGGCAGGTCAATATTTAGAGTCGATTTTTTTACACGCAACTCCTGTATTACTTTTTCTAGAATACAGTTAAATAAGAGTGGCGAGAGTCCATCCCCTTGTCTCACTAGAGTTTTAATTTCAAAAGGCTCTGAGATGTCACCCATGAATTTAACTTTTGACCTTGTGTTGCTTTATCAGTCAGTATTGCTTTAATAATTGCCAGCGTTTTCAGATCTAGTCCTTGTTTCTTGTTCTTTCAGGATTTGGATAAAGACTCGCGGTCAATAGAATCATATGCTTTTTTGAAATCCACAAATGTACAAATGTATATATATATATATATATATATATATATATATATATATATATATATATATATGCTGTAACCCAAAAAACTTGTGAACGATGGTTTAAAAGCTTTAAAGTGGTGATTTTGACGTAAAAGATAATGAGCATCCAGGGGAGCCGAAAAAGTTTAAAGATGCAGATTTGCAAGCAATATTGGATGAAGGCTCAAATTATACGTTGAAACAATTGGCAGGAACAATAAATGTTGCCCAATCCACATTTTCTAAACATCTACATGCGTTGGGAAAGATGCAAAAGGAAAATGGTTTCCATATGAATTGAAGGAAAGAGACAATGAAAGGCGAAAAACCACTTTTGAAAATTTGCTTGCCAGACAGAAAAGAAAAGGTTTTTTGCATCCAGTTGTAACAGGTGATGAACAGTGGATCTATTTTGACAACCCAAAGCGCAAAAATCATGGGTAGATCCAGGCCAGCCTTCAACATAACCAATGCGCAATATATATATGGAAAGAAGGCTTTACCTATCCCACCCGCCGTATTCAACGGACTTAGCCCCTTCGGATTACCACTTATTTCGATCGATGCAGCACAGACTTTCAAAAGTGAAAGTTAAAATTTGTCTTGATGAATTGTTGGCCTCAGAAAACCAAAAGTTCTTTTGGCGCGGAATCCATTCTTTGACAGAAATACGTGAAAAGGTAGCTAACGATGACCAATACTTTGATTATTACGGTAATTTATTTTGTTGTGGAAATAAACTAAATTTTTGCGAAAAAATCCACATTAACCGAAACACCTATTAAAAAAAATAGTAACAAATATCATAAGTTTAAAATAAATATGAAGAGAAACTTTTTAGTTATAAATGCATGTAGCAATTTATTATGTGTTACAGATTTTTATTCTGAGAATAACTAACAACGTAACATTCTAGTAAATTACCAGATAAAGGTGTCTCTAAATTATATATAAATATAGATATCATTGTCTGACAAAAAACTAACTCAAATTAAAGGAGATTGGCGACACTGTATCTATAGACATTACACAGCAAATTATCTATCTGGGTGTAAATAACCTAGGAAGTTAATATTTGGCCTTTGAAATTAAACTAAATATGCAGAAAAGAAAATCAGTTTAAAAATAATTTTAAAAAATATAAAATCAAAAGAATCGTCTTTAATAGGTGATCAAGGAAATATACATGGTGGCGCAAAATAAGGTTCCTAGTTTGTTCGCTCTGTAAAATTTGAACGAGACAATAAATAAACTATCTACACAACAATAACAGTTTTATTCTATATATTTTTTATTACACATGAAAAATCACATCGACCAAGTGACCACCGCTCGTAAACATATACTCTTCTTACAGCGTTTTCAAAGGCTTCTCAGCATTTCAGGAGATATCTAATGCCGGATGTTGTCCTTTAAGGCCTCGATGATTGTGGGGTTGTTGACATATACTTTGTCCTTAAAATAGTCCCCTAGGAAAAAGTCTTGGACGGACAAATCCGGTGAGCGAGGTGGATATCACACATCTCCATTTTCCTATATTCAGTTCGGAAAATGTTGCCTTAGAAGGTCCATTGTGGCTCGGGCGGTGTGAACCGTGGTACCATCCTGTTGAAACTATATATTGTGGCCTTCCGGTAGCTGCGGTAACAAAAAATTATTAACCATATCTCCATTGACAGTATGAGCAACACCTTCATCTTCGAGAAAATAAGGTCCAATAATTCGTTCAGTTGTTGTGGCATACCAAACTGTTACACGAGCTGAATGCAGGTGTCTCTGGTGCGTTCTTATTTGGTTCACGGTACCCCAAAATCGACAGTTTTTATTGATGAAGCCTCAACGCTGAAAATGTACTTCATCGGTCATCATCAAAGTGAATACAAATGTCTCATCATTTTCTGCGAGGTTTACGAATGCGCGAGAGTATTCCTTACGAAGTAACCTATCTTCTGGATGAAAGCCTTGGACCAACTGATTCTTGTAGGGAAAGAGTTTCAAATATGTCCTTAGTATGCACTGTAGGAAACGACAGGAGATCTGCAATACTCTCCCGAACTCGTTTAATGTTTACAATTGAACGACCATTTCGAGGTCTTCCTCTCTGTCTGACACCCGCCACAGTTTCCCTTTCTTCAAAACGCCGAATCGTTTTGGTTATTGTGTTCCTAGTCGGTGCCTCGTGAAGTTTGTAAAATCGTTACGTTAGAATTATTAACCGATATTATCCACGTTGCGTTAGATATTATTGACCGATTATTTTCGAAAAACAAGGTGACTATTCTGGTTCGCTGAGCAATTGTGTACCTCTCCATACTTGAATTATCTGACTTTTATCTGTAAAATAAAAAAGATAAATTCAAAACAACAAAGAACTAAAAAAAGTTATGATTTTTTAAAAATAGGTATCTTATTTTGCGCCACCCTGTACTTAATATTAATTGCCAATAATGGAAATTAATAATTATTTATTTAAATATGCTATAATAAAACTAATACCATTAGTAACGAACAAAACACTTTATTTCGATAATAATATTTCCACTTTTTTATTTAATATTACGAAATAGATTGTGGAATTGTGTTAAAGGTAAAACAAAACAAATATTGTAAGTAGAATTCACATGGAGCAGTGAAAAGCAAATTAAAAAGTGAACTACTCGGGCATATTTTTTTCTGACTATAACCTTTGGTACACATTTTTGCATCGGCATTACTATTAAAAGATAATAACTGCTGATATCGTTATAATGATTTGTAAGTTCATAAACGCAATTACTAAACTGTTGATAGATAATTAAGAAGAATGTGCAGTGATATTTGTATATTATTATTCCCCTGAATTATCCTCATCATTTCACATCCATAGACTCAAAATTGTGATTTGATTATTCTAATAATTGGATAACTTAATAGAGTTAAATTAATGTTTTTAATGTTATGTAAGTTCTTTGTGTATAATTTTTAAGCGATACGTTCAATGATTTCGTAAATGTAAATGATATACGAGGATAGAGTGAAAAGGGATAGATAGAGGGTGATGAAATCGGAAAAGTAATAAGGGGCAATCAAAACAGCAAATAAGCAAAGGGGCAATCAAAACAGTTGGTTTTAGAAGAAGGCGAGGATAATTCCATAAACCGTAAAGGTCATGGCGACTGTTTTTTTGCGATTCGCAAGGCATTATCTTAGGTATTTTTTTTCTTTTTTTGGGTTTTTCGCCACGATCTAAAACTCAAATATATCAAGAATATCTGTTCTTATGTAAATAAAAGAATCACTGGGGAAAAAACAAAACAGAAACTAATTTCTCATTGATTATTTTTCTCTAATAAATTTGCCTAAGGAACAAAAATAAATACAAACTTTTGAACGTTAACGTTTCGGGAGTTCTTCTCTTTCCATTTTCAAAACGAATCTAAAAATAATTGACATTAATTTCTATATAATACTCTAAAAAATACTAATTAAATATATTTTTTACTGACAGTGTATACTACCAAAAAAAGTAGATAGGTGTGATTTATTGTGTATGGAAATAATTAAACGTTTTAATTGTATTCTGTAAAATCGGGAACCATACTGAATTTAAATCTACCGAAGGCATAGCAATACAGTTATTTTTATTTAAATTAATTATAGCAGTTTCTTTTAATCTTCTGTATTTTGTTACCGATTCTTTTAATACCGTTTTGGAATTATTCCAATTGATTTTATGTATGTTAAAATCGCCCTTTCTAAGAAGGTTGTTATGTTCTTTTATTCTAACATCTAACGATCTAGATGTCTCGCCTATATAAAATTTGCCACATTCGCAGGGAATTTTATAAACGACATTTTTGGTATTCTGTTGTATGTTGTTTGGTTTGGTTTTTATCAATACAGATCAGTGGTGGCTCGTGGGTTTTTAAAGTGGGAGTGGGTAGAAGAAAATAGTGCTGCTGAAGATTTTTTTTGCTTTCCCTTTTCTCCTTTTTACTTTTCGTGCTATTGAAACCCTATACAGGAGGTGAACCACGAAAATGAGTTAAAGAAAAGAAACTGAACGGAAATAGAATATGGTGTTTTGCTCTGAAAAATTGTTTACTCTGATAAATGCTGAAGGGGCGGCGTCCCAACGCCCTCCCTCACGAGCCGCCACTGATATAGATGAAGAGTATTTTTGTTTTAAATTTCGTTCTTATGTTGTATTTATTTCCTACTCTTTTAATTGTGTTAGAAATACCGCGGATGTAACGAATTGTGAGGTTAATTGTTTGAGACTTATTATTGTTATTATGTCTGTTTTGTCTGATATCAAAAGTTTTAAATGATTTATCTATGAAGTTTTTTGGGTAATTGTTTTTTATTAAAATGTCTTTAAGTAATTTGTTTCTTTTTGTAGTGTCTCGGTACAAACAAGTTTTGCTTTGTCATATAAACTTTTAATTACTTCTATTTTTAATGATTTTGAGTGATTAGCAAATAAATTGAGATACCTATCTGTGTTTGTAGGTTTTCTGTAAACTGTAGTTTTTAATGTGTAGTTATGTTTTATTATTAAAGTGTCGAGGAAGGGCAATTTATTCTCCCTCTCCACCTCTAAAGTAAAGTTAATTGAAAAAAAACTAATACTTATTCGTAGTTCTAAAGATTTAAATCAAAAATATTTTTGCCGAAAAGTTAAAATCGAGGCATATTCACTACCAAAAATTGATTAAATTGTTGTCATATTTTTTGTTATGAATTTAATTCTAGATTATAGGTGAAATTTACTCTTTCTTTTTTTAATTATGCATTATTTTCTAGCATTATCTTTATTAATTTTGCTTTTATATGTTCTGTAAAGCTAAGATATTCACGAATTTATCATTTTCAGTACTTTTGCATCCCATTGTACCTCCGATACATCCTTAATCAAAATACCACATTGCCCTTCATCTAAAGTTGAAATAATAAATCAACACTACTTTTTTATCTCTATTAGCACTATCGAGATAACTGATTTTTTTTATTAGCCAAACGAAACCATAATCATGCTCTAAGTGTTATTGGAACTACATGTTTTTCTGATAGTGGTTCACTGTTTTCTTCTACACCTTTCTAATTATCAAAATATATATGAACTTTGAACAATAGTGTTCTTAAAATACCTGGATGGAATTATATGTTTTTAATTAATATTACAGTTCGTAATTGCGTAAAGCGCAAAAGGAAAATCAATATCGATTGTTTTCTATTTACACATGAAACTCCTATGTTTTATTAGTTATAACCCTTTTAATAATGCATAGTCATAATCCGTATAGAAGCTATTTTAATATCATATAATTGTTAGTTATTTATTAAGTTGCGACATCTTTATGTAAGGCCATACATGTTTAAAATGATAAATGGATAAGTGTACTTAATACATCGGACAATAAGTCCCCGGTCTGACAAGTAAAACACACTTTTTTTTACAAATTTTGACTTTATTTATCAATATATTCTCCTTGAAGAGCAATACGATCATTTCAACGCTTTTATTTTAGAACAATTTCTCTTTGCCTTCAAAATATCCTTCAGTTTCGGCAATTACTTCTTCATTGGAGCGACTGGGGACTGAGCGAACGAATTTAACCATCGTTGCCAACGATTTGTGGCACG
Source organism: Cosmopolites sordidus (assembly GCA_031761425.1). Lineage (NCBI taxonomy): Eukaryota > Metazoa > Arthropoda > Insecta > Coleoptera > Curculionidae > Cosmopolites > Cosmopolites sordidus. The sequence goes on from JARFXV010000541.1 coordinate 136,602, forward strand.
GTGCATTGTCTTGGTTAAACAGCACTGTTTTTTGTTCATTTGGAGCCTTGTTTGCGATCTCATTCTTCAAAAGCACCAATAACGCTATGTCGTATTCGATATACGGTTTTACCTTTCTTCAGATAATCGATGAACAATATCCCAAAATACAGAGACCGTAACCTTGCCTGCCGATGGTTATGTTTTTGGTCGCTTTGGACGGCTTTCAACGGCTGCTGTCCACTTAATTGACTGCCGATTTGATTCGGTTTCATCCATTGTCACATGCCGCTTGAAAAAATTCTTTTTACTTCGCTTAAATAGCACCAACCATTGCTGAGATTCATCAATATGTTGTTGTTTTTGTCCGCTGTCGGCAAACGCGGTACCCATTTCGATAACAATTAATAAATTGCCAAATGTTCATGCAAAATGGTGTAAACACTTCTCCTCGATATCTTCATGGTATCAGCTATACCTTGCAGCTTTACTCTGATGTAAAAGAGTTCAGCATTATCGGTTCTTGTACGGTCACGTTTGAATTCAGCATACCAATCAATTATAGTTGATTTTCCTAGAGCAGAGTCCGGGTGATTATCAAGCCATTGTTTTGCTTTAAAGGTATTTTTCTTCTTATGCTTATCAACAATGAAATTCTTTTTTTATTGTTTTGAAAATAACAAAAGTAGCGTCACTTAAAGCACAACTCAGAAAATAGTAGACAGACTGTCACTAGTAGAAATTTTGAAACATGACGTTTGAAGGTTAAGTAAAGGTTTGGTTTGGTGGCACAATCGACCACTGACTTATTGATCGATGTTTTATATAGATAAATTAATCAAAGTATTATAATGAGAAAATATCAAAAAAACAAGTATTTGTAAAATTTTATGGAATTCAAATAAGGAGTATAATGATAAAATATAATGAGTTGATTATAATGAGCAACTAGATGTTTCTCGTAAAAAGTTGTTTTTCTTTTAGAGACAAGTTGAATTATATTAATTATAGATGTTGAAATTATATTACAGACAGAGATTTAAATTTATAAATAAATATGATAGCTTAATATGTGTCACGGATTTTTATTTATATTTTAAGAAAATGTACAACTTACAAAGTAACCTTCTAGTTAAGAGCCACTTCAAAATCCAGATAACGGTCTTACTAAATCATTTATAAATAATAGATATCATAGTCCTACAAATTAATTCAAATTCAAACATAACGAATACACTGTATCTACAGGTATTACATAACTAATTATCTATCTATGTGTATAAAATATTTTAAATTAGTGTGTGACCTAAATTTTATTAAATCTGAAGAAAAACATTCATATTTGAAAAATACAAATAAAAAAATCATACCAAAATAATCGTCCAATCTAATTTTAATAGTAATTGTTAAATAATCAACTGCCATAAGGCAGCTTTATAAAATAACTTAAATATGCAGTTTACAAATAATAATAATAATAATAATAATAATAGTAATAGAAAACGAAAGACTATTTTAAAATATCGGGTTGCCTGCAAGTTCGAAAGGCTTTTCCATTAGTTGCTCTTTTTACGCATTTAAATAAAAATCTGTATTCAATTAGTAATGTTTATTTACACATTTTAAATTCCTGCGGTATTTACAAAGTTAACCTTCAGATTCGTTTTGATTTACCTTCGGTTAGTCAAGTTTCTTCAAATTGAAAATGCCAGTCGATAACTTGCTTTTTTATCTTAATAATGCAATAATGCTGTCCAAACAAAAAACTAGATTTGTGCCGTTTCGTTTACGGAGAGGGTTCCTGTTGAGGAAACCACAGTGCAAGACTGGTTTGCGCGATTCAGGGACGGACATTTTGACCTGGAAGACCGGCATCGCTCTGGTCGTCCTTTGAGCATTGATGTCGAGAAAATAAAGGCCACAATAGCCGAAGATCCACGCACCACGGTTCGTGAGATAGCAGATAAGTTAAATATTGACAAATCGACTAT